>JAULBV010243702.1:0-12167 GCA_032358295.1 Pterothamnion heteromorphum | reverse complement strand
ATTACATTTCAATTGATCGGTACATGAAACATGTGCAGAATACAAGGGTGGCAGATGACAGTTGGTTTTGTAAATTGTGGCATCGCTATCTTGTCTGTGTGCGACCACGTGGGCACCACACATCTGCCCCCCCTGTATTGGGATGCTGCCTCATCTTCTTAAAAATATTTATAATATGCGCTATGAGCTCTAGAACAGGGCCAGCCATTGAAAATATTTCAGGATTTTCATAGATTACTCAATTGATAGACGGATGGCTCGCGGATAGATGACCCACCATCATCTGTAGAACATTTTGTTCTCAAAATCACTACGTAGGAGAAACATCCGCGATGATCCGTGAAAACATCCGTGAGTAACCATGAAAACATCCGTTTGCATCCGTAAGCGTATCCGTCGATAACGATCTATTTACTCATCCGTGAGTGTATCTGTTGCCATCCGTTTGCTTCAAATCGAGTCTATGGATGAGGGGCGGATGATATTTAGTCTATACATATACATATATAGTTATAATAAAAATATAAGTTGATCTATCGTACACGATCTGTTCATTTTTCTGTTCTGATAATGGCCACAACAATATTTTCCACGCTCCTCTTTTCTTTTCTTTTCATGCAACAGTTCACAATATAATAATAGTAATGGCAGATCTCTCTCCCCAAGATGCAAGATCACTGGCCATGGTCAACAAAATAAAGAAAATGAAGGAAGATTTTGAAGCCAACAAGCTTCAGAAATATAGCGCCGATGTTTGGAAACAGAAGATGATAGATTGTCGTTCAACCTCTATTCTTGGTAAATGTGGCGTTCGACTGGAAACGAAGGAAGCTGTGGAGCATGTGAACCCAAAGACACGGAAGAAGATGGTTCCTTCTATCCAGCAAGCATGGATTTGTTGCTGTGGCGACTGTGGTGATATATCTCCAAGTGGCAAGCTTTCCGGTTTCAACCTCCCTTATTTCGGTAATTCAACAGGCAATTGTTCCAACCACTTGAAGATCATACACGGTGTTGAAGCAGGGAAGACAACAGCGACGAAGAGGAAGGCCACATTGCTCCACCAAACAGCAACGAACGTTAGTGACAGATTTAAACGCCATCCCAGAAGATTTTTTGAAAATGCGTTTGCAGTCCTTGCTGCTGAGAAATCTATCAGTTTCAATACCTTCAAGAGTACTACTTGGAACGTTATTCAGCATCACTTACCAATTCCAGAAGATTCAATGAAGAACTATGATCTGAGGAAGCGTACTATTGAACAGTACGCACATATCAAGTCACTATTTATTTCCAGAATTGAAGAAGCCAAGACCTTCTTTGGAGAACTTCCTTTTTTGTCATACAATTTGGACTTATATCAAGACAAAATCAGCAATTATAAGTATCTTGGGTTACGAGTGTCATTTGTTCTAAAAGGCGAATTGTTGACATTTCCTCTTGCTTTTCGCGCCTACAACCCAACATTCTGTGAGAGAGTGGCAGAAACTGCCTCAAAGCTGCTTGCTGATTGGACTGGGGCTGTATTCTCGGAATCCAACATTAGACTGGAGCATCTCTTTGCTGGTTCTGGTGATGGTGGTTCTGATGTCCGCAAGGCTATGGAGGATCATATGGGTTGTCTACGGGAGTGGTGCTTATCCCACTGTTTGAACCGTGTTGCAGTGGACGCCTTCGGTGTGGAAGCGGACAAATCTAAGTCCAAAAATCCTGAAGCTCGAGAAATTGTGTCTCTGTGCAGGAAAGAGGTGGAATCTGTGAATAAGTCAGGCAATCTGAAGTTGAAGTTTGAGGAACTTCAGAATACAAAAGCTGGTCGAAAATATCCGATAAAGCTGAAAAATGCGCCTCAACATCGGTGGACAAGCAACATTGAAACGATTGCAGGTGTGTTGCGTTGGAAACCTCTTTTGGACAAGGCTCACTGGTTGACGAAAACGAAATCACGTATCGCTGGTCTTCACAGTGTTCTACAGGAGTTTCATGGGCTTTTGAGCCTCCTTCAAACGATTCAAATTGTTGCGCAAAGAACGAAGTGCTTTTTGGCTGTTGAAGCGTATCAGAGACTTTGCGTACTGTACCAAAAGCATTGCTCTGATGACCAGTATCTGAAGGTCTACACGTTTCCATCACCCACAGTAGCACTATCAACTCAGAACAAGGTGGAGAGATCAGCAAGAGATTTAACCAATGGGACCATCAGAATTCGAAAAATGATTGGTGTTGGGATTTTTAAACGCGTCATGGCTCGATACCATCCTTTTTGTCCCTCCAAAACCCGAAGAAAATGTATGGAAGGAACATCAACAGGAATGATGCTCAAAACAGTGCTACATTATCGGATTTCAAGTTTGATTATGTTTTTGATATGATGTTACTTTTCAAATCTGAATTATGAAATGGAAAATCGATTTGGTCTGTTTGTCGTGCTGTGCCAATCACAGACGACGAGAAGAACATCAACAGATGACACATGTTGGATGACGAACTACGCGATTTTCATGACGCTTTGTTATTGGATGTCATCTGGAGAGAAATCCGTCGCCTTGGTGCCATTGCTGCTGGAAAACTCATTTCTGACAATGCGATTGATGTTAATCGCCACTCTAACACTGTCGCAGTCACCAGCAATGATCAAGACTCATCAAGTGACGAGCTTGATCTTTCAGAAGACGAAGAACAGGTGCCCTCGCAATCGACCACTGTATCACAGTCGAATTTATCACCCGAAGATGTAATCGATCGTGAAATCAAACAATACCGCGAAAATGGATTTTGCGAAGCGAAGAAAATGACCCTGATCCGTTGGGGAAGGTGATCATGAAGGACTGGGTAAAACACCAAAAGGAATACCCATGTCTATACATGGCTGCATCCGTCGTCTTTGGGATGCTTCCAGGTTCCGGTGGATTGGAATGTGATATTGGTGCTTTCAAAATGATCATCCGGCCTGAGCGCAGCCAATTGGGTACAGGATTTGTGGAAGCACAAATGATGATTACATTGAACTCCAAGTTTGTCAAATTTGACATTTCGACAGTGCGCGAGCTTGGCCTTGACTGGAATAACGAAATTCCGTCTCGCCCCGAATACCCTGTTGATTACTTTGATGAGGACGACGAAAGCAGTATTGAAAGCGAAACAAGTGAGGAAAACAGCACAGATAACTAAATGAATTTTCTGTGCGTTCCATGGGTACAGACGGATTAGGACAGATTGTGTTATCTATGTATGTACTGATAGATAAACTATGTAATTTATAGATATGTTAATCTATCTTGAACGGATAATTTATGCTCTATAGAACTTTTCGTCTTCAAAATCACTACGTAGGAGAACATCCGTCTGGACGGATTCAGTATCTGTGACCATCCGTCTAGACGGATGAATCATCTATGAAAAGCCTGAAATATTTCCTATATGTCCAAAATAATTTTAGTCTACAAAATCGATGACTTATACTAAAACAAAAGAACTGATCACACCTTCATTAACTTCAATAGCAGCAAGATAAATAACATCAGGAGCATTGACAGCATTGATAACATCAACTAAATCAATATCATCAGGCTTGGTCCAGCTGTAAGTGGGTTTTTCCATTACATTTTGGCTGTAGAAAAGTATATTTTCTGGCTGATTCACATTTTCAATTTTTGGTTCAAAATTGCAAATCTGACACTTTTTTGGTCAACTCAGCATCAGCACAACGAAAGCAACACAACATCCATATTTGAATGTCTAGCTAGACTACTACAGATTATATCTTCCAAAGTTGCTCAAAACAGAAAAGGGAGCCTGAACAAATGGACACAAGAAGCAATGCAAAGAGACCCACCATAATTTTCCTGACGTGTATGGCGCATGAGCATTGATTTCGTTTCAATTCAGTTGTGCACTGAATTTCAGAACTAGATGGATTCCATTTCAATATGTGACCGTGGCATGCATACATGTAAATTTATAATGAAAAAAATAAGTACATTTAAATTGAAGTGGTTACGCTTATTTTGACAAAGAAGCAAGAAGCTGTAGTTGGTTTACTCCCTGAGTCCAATTGTGTACTAGGATATTTTATTCTCTAGGTGCAATGTATCCTTTGAATCTATAAAGTACACGGCAGGGAAACGGTTGTCGCAAGCTGCAAAGCATGCATTTTTGTTGTCTAAGTTCTGTGCATTGCAACAATGAAGGCATTTTTGGTGGTGGATTTTCCCCGTTTGGAATTTGTTCCTGCCAAACCGGCACTTGTGATGGTCACGTCATCCATACTGACCAAACTGATGGTGGATGTGCTTGGACGGAGACCTCTGGATGCTTTGGTGGAGGTGAAGAGACTTTACAATCCATTCAGGAACAACATACGTTGCATGGTAGATAAAACGTCACACTTTTTGAGCATGAAGACAAATTGGACACTTCATATTTTCAACCATCTTTGAATACAATAGAGATGAAAGACGTGTCCACAATTACCAAACGCAATTGAAAGACCATTATCCTTCGTAGGAGATGGATTTGCTTGGTATCCAATTGAAGGTTCATTCAAGGAATTACAGGAAATGGCGCACTGAACAAAATCATGTGAGAGAGATCCATGAACAAAAAAACACTTGAATATCAATGAATCAATCAATGAATCCAATCTTACTGTATCAGCGTAAATATCCGACGACCACATGACAACCACATTCCATTTTTTGATCTTGAAACAACAAAACGATGGGACATCCTTGACTATACGGTGATGATTATGTCGTTCTTGTGCTTGTTGTGGTGCTCATTTTTGATTTTTGGAGAAGAGATATCCATCTTGAAAAACGCAACCCTCTTGACTTTGCTTGCTGTCTCTGATTTAGTATGGCAGGGTTATCCAAAATGACTTCGTTTGTATTCCGTGGTGCTCAGCGCATCATCATGGTGTTGGAGTCATTGCAGAAGAGTGAGAAATCACAATAAACTGGCCCGCCTGTTGATAAAGATAATTAAATACATTAGAACCAAAATGCCATTTGTGTTGATCATTTTGATTTTATTTCAAACGAGTGGAATTGTATTGCATAATTTTCGTTCAATGATAACAGGATGAGATTTGGGAATCGGACTGAATTTGGAAATGTCCATTGCAGCGTTCACCGTTTGTTTGTGTTTTTTTATCAAAATAAATGAAATCCCATGTTATTTGTGCCAATCAGCATCACAGCCGCCAATCATCAATATATGTGCAAGTGTTAGCTATCACTTACCACGAAAGAAAGTTTGAAAGTGTAAAAAGGATCTCTACAGCCATGAGTATCGATCATAAAAATACTTTTGATCTGTATTGGAAAGAAAACTGCGATTTGAGCAAGATAAGTCTAAATATTTTGGACTAAATTTGCAGTTTGGGCAAAAAATAAAACAAGAGCAAGCTGATCTTTTTACATGGGTTTCATATGTATCCAATCCATATAATTGAATAATAGTAGGCTTGGTCCAACTCTGAGTGGTGTTTTCATGTTACAAACACCCCTTAGGAAAGTTTCTTTTCGGGGGCATTCACAGATGGTTATTTTTGGTCCAAATGGATGGATTTGGACCACTGTCCGAGGGATTTTTTGGGGATCAAAAAATGTATACGGAGTTGAACCCACAACACCACGTAACATGATGCCGATGCAGGCGGTATGCCTCTGTGCCATACTTTGCTGCTATACTGACGAAGAATTTTAATTATTATAATGTTTTAATAATGTTATAACTTTATTGCGTGTTCTGGGGTTTAATGGTGTGTTTAGTGCAAGGCCCACAATGGGACAAGGCGTTCAGTATATGATACAAATCAGACAAAAAGCAAGTCGGAGGTCAAAGTTCTAAGTGCAAGCTGGGCAGAAGAAAAGCAGGTTGATTTGGTTTGGTGGTTTCGTTTGCTCTGGTTGTTTCTGGGAGGAAGAACACGGCTTTTCAACAATATTGATTACACAATAGTGGCTGGAGCCGTTCAAATTGTTGGACTCCGATCAGTTTGATGAGCTTGAGCGTGCGAAACTTGTGACGTGACCGCACAATTCAGAATGACTATGAGATTTTTGACACCTGAGCCAAATTTGACTTTGATATGTAGCTACATTAGGTTAAAAGTGGCATGTTGTCAAGAGTGCCAATGCAAGGTATGATTGCTTGGTGGCCAAAATGACCTGCAAATAGAGTCAAGTCACTGGTTGGTCCAGACACAAAATTTTGGGCTCTTGGATCAAATTTTGAGCTTGGGCACTACATGGTACAGTAGTCCATTGCTTGTATTTGGAACATGAACAAATGAACCACGTGCATACAATGCAATATGGAAATCGAATTTCTAAAAAGATGCCACTAAGATTAGAATTTGATTTTGATAACTACTAAAACATTTGATTTGATTTGTCGTCGCTTGAGTGGATTTGTATAAATACCGACGTATGGCTCGACCATATCAATGGCAGCAAGCGACAATCGAACATTTCGCGAAACGTGTCCATTCCCATTGGTATTCTTGCTCAAAACGTCCTGTGATGTTCCGAGCATGCTGACTGGTGGGATTTTTTGATGACTGGTTTCGACAAGCATGTTGAATGTTCTCAAAGTCGAATTGTTGTAAATTGTATTTTCCTTTGGATACGGATTGTACGTCGGTGGTTCACATGGAATGACGCGTTCAGGATCAAACGACCCGGCTGAAATGAAACGAGTGAGAATGGCAGCACTAGTTTTCCGAGACTCAGGGTACGAATAAGACTCACCATACGCCCAGTCTTCCATACCGCCGCGAACATAGTAAACATTATCGTTCATATCACCCACATCGTAAGCATGGCTTGTTTTCCATCCGGCTCCATATCGGCTGTATGCTTGAGCAATTTGCGATTGCGCGAGATCGTCGGGGCTATTTTTGTGGAGGTAGGTGGGTGCGCCCCATTCATAACCAATCTGAATAATTGAAACATTGTGTCAGGAAAAATATTTCAAAGGAGTTGCGTCAGGTTGTATTGTACTCACCACTTCGGTACCTCTGTGGAATGTGAGGGACATCTGGAACAAGTGTTCTCTATATACTTCGTTCTTACATCGTCTTAGTGACGCTGTATTTTGTTTTTTCCCATTGTATTTTCGTTTGTTTTATTTTTTGTTTTGCATTGCACTGCTTTTCGTGTGAATTTGTGTGGTGATTCGGATTCTGGGTGGATGAAGAAATCGGATCCCTCAATAAGAGTGAAATTTGGTTCACACATGTAAAAAAACCGATTTTCAAACCACCAAAAGACTCAAATCTGACCGAAATTTTCAATAAGACTAAAATCATTGGATGAACATATGTAATGCATTACTAATCTATCGTATATTTCATATCTATAGTCGTGAGCCGGCTTAATAAGACATACCAACCGTTATATTAATATAGGTTAATTGTATGTATCCAAAGATGTTGTTCGGTTGCAAAATGGCCAACAAAATTTCAAACCGAAGTACGGTGAAATAACACGGGAGGTCTGTCGTGTCACCCATTTTGGACCACCATGTAACATCGCCGTAGAAAACGTTGCCACTGAGATTTGGACCAAGCCAGTATTGAAAGAACATACAAACATATGAGTTGTATGTTTGAAAATAGTCGAATTGGATCCAACGCCCTTCATAAAGTCAGAATGTGTGTCAAAAAATCAAAAATAAATATATGAAGAAATAACAAGAACGAATGTAGTCAAAGTAGTCAATTTAGCCCAATGTAACGCTACATAGAAAAGGGGGCCACTTACGCCTGGACCAAGCCATCAACAATAATATTTATTTCATCAACAAAGTCAACTCTAACCTCAACATCAACAGTATCAATGGCATCAATAATATCAATGCTTCCAGTATTATTAATTGAGGGGTCATGAGTCAGCCTTTTTGTGGTACTTTTCTGGAATTTGGTAAAATGGGTAAACTTGATAGCTAGCTAACATTGATACCCTATTGTAGTACTGGCTAACATAATAGTGGCTGGCTAGTTTAAATTTTTGTGATACCATTTCCCATCTATCTAAAGAGCACTTGAAGTTTTGCTTATTTTGGCATCTTTTGCCATTCAAAATTGGTAAGTGGAGCTGGATTCATGACATCATTACTTCTTTGAAATGAAAGCAAAACATATTGCATTTGGCAAGCATTAGTTATTTTGAGCTAAATTAATCTATTCTACATCCAACAATGATTGCAACATTTCAAATTTGAATTTAAAATTGACAATACAACTTGGAGCAGAGTTAGGAAGAGCGCTTCCATCTGCAGATCAAGTGGCTATTTGAATCAATTGTGTTTCAGGTTTATACATTAGTAGCAAAACTAGCACTCACAAACGCTATTGATCTTCAAAGCGATCATTCTTTATGAAATATCTCCCCAAAGTGCGGTGATTTCTATTCACCGCCTAAGTAATTATTAGAGTTCATATGTGTATTCGCATAGTGGGAGGAGAAAACTTGAGTTTCTTTTTTGGCTCGTCTTTGCCATTGTCGTGGTTCTTGCGAGCACGCTTCTTGGCAGAGTGTATCGGTACGTCCCCTGTTGGGTTACTAGAAATTTACTACTACACGCCAAAGTACTTTTGTTTTGATAATACACTTTGGCATTTGATGCTACGAAAACTCGAGCCATGAATCTTTGTCCATAAACCCCCCTAAAAAATAAGAAACTCAATCGTCCTCTTGCGAAGCAATCGTCGACAAAATAATGAGCCAAAAGAAGCTCACAGCCGCAATAAATGTGACTGACTCGAAGGTGCACCGGCGCAATGCTGAATGTTAGACACTGTACGGGCCCCCACAGCAAAAAATATTTGAACAAGCCTTTGTTCTTGATATCGTTCCAGTACCCCGGATGGCCTCGTGGATGGAATAATGGTAGATCAGTGCTTTCGTCAAATACGCCACCGGAAGTGTGACCAACGTTGTTTGAACGAACAAACCAAACAATACTTTGGAGAGCATGACACACCCGATCCAAAAATGGCTGGATATAAATGATTGTAGGCATACTCTTGCGCCATGCTCTGATAAACAGATCCGTACTAATAAACGGTAGATTCCGTTGAAACTCGAATTTAGAAGCAGCACCACCACTCTGGTCTCGTTTCTGAGCTACCATATCGGCAGCCGATGCCTTGGCTCTGCATGTTAGTCATGCTGAGGCATAAAGGAACTGAAATAAAGAATAGATTGGCTGCCCTAGCGTGACTTGAAGAGGCGTGCCGTTGTTCTGCTGAGCACAACTATAGGCTGTTACACTCGCTAGGGACAGTAAACTAATCGACAGTAGAGAAAGTGTTGATGATCGCGTTGATTACAATAATAGTTAAAAAGAAAGTGTGGGAGGTGCTGAAGCGGTGGCTCCATGGTTGAGAAAACAAAGAAAGAAAGAGAAAGAAAACAAAGGAAAGATCCTTACGTTATCGGATCTTTCCGGTTATTTCCGGGTTGTTCGAGCAGTAGTGAATTGTTGATGACGCTTGTTGATACTACATGATGATGATTGGGACACGAATATGAGCCTAGCGTTGCAACAAAGCACGCAACAAAACTTTAGCAACAATTACCGCCAGTGTTTAAATCCTCTGCATGAACATGGTTGCAAACAATAATAATAGTGAGGGTATTCAAAAAAATTAATATGTTTGAGTATGGCATCAATCGAAAAATAGAATCCGGGATTGCACTGAATAGTTTATGCTGATCAAACATGCTGATCATATATGATCGGCATGTTTGATCTGCAAACTATTCATTGCAATCCCGGATTCCATGAATTGACTTCCAACTAGGGAAATATCATTTCCCGGTATGGTGATGTTAGCTTTGATATCCAATTGGATTTCGAGTTGGCACATTTTTGACACAGGAGGAAAATCAAATTCACTCTGGACATACTAGAGTCTACATGACACTCATGTAGATGTCCGGAGTACTTTTGATTCAATGGACCCAAAACGCAATCACACTTTCATCATATTTATAGACACAACGATCAGCAGGCGACAACCCACATGCAAGTATGATGATACTGTACCTTACTTTGGAACGACAGCAGCCAATAGCGGTTATTCGTCTTCTTCATTAGCTAGCTATATGTTGTAACAGTTGGATATTTATGCTAAAATGATTAGCTGAACGGGTAAAGCCAAGATCTTGAGCGGCAAAAATGGTTGTCAGTGTACTGAGTACCAATCAAATCTCCACTAGCTCCACCACCTCGTTGTCAAATATTGAACATACCAGGTTGTAGTATAAGGGAGCTGATATACTCTGCATCAACTGTATTTCAGTCACAGCTCCTTCAATAAATTTGCTACCATCCTCTCCATCACTCGCTCGATCGCCTCATGGTCCAATCCCTTCCCAATCAAAGTTGCCAGTTTCAGATTCAGCATCATAATTCATCATAATCTTGGCCCCTTGTCACCGTCAAAATATTGTGCCGCATGCATCTCAGTCATCATAACACCCAAATTACTGCTCAATGGTTGCTTCAGGGGCGACTTGTGCAAAATGGCAATTGGCCAAATGAAGACCGATGCGCTTATCCTCGTCGAATGTGGGATTGTCATTGGGATGTGAGTTTTAGGCCAATTTGTAATTTTTGCCGTCCATCACCAATTCACAATAAGGTAAGCTGACCGTGGTGATACCAAAACATTGTGTGATCCGCTTGACAGACTTGCTTGGAATATAGAGTCCTTCACCAACAAATCCATCATCGGCAAATGATCTCCTTGCCATGTGCATAGCTTCAGCAGCTCCAAAAATCATAATTCAAGGATTCTTGTCCATTTCATGATCCGAAGTGACCGCGTATCATTCCAGCCATCTTCGATCTTCCGACGCATCGAATAAGGATTTTTCGCCGCCAAGAAAGTCAAACCAAAACAAACACATAAAAATGAAGCCACCTAGAATCTCACCAAATTGACTCCCAAGATGTCCTCCCCCTATGGGGCTTATCTTGCCAGTATACTGCAAACACTGAAAAAAGAGCTAGTGCCGCCCATCGCCAACACCATCACTAGCCCCATCAACCTAATCCATAAAAAATTCCTGATGCAACCAAAAGTGTAGATATCTGTGACAACGTAGAAGGAGAATTAGTTAGCAATAGACATAGATATTTTAAAGAATAAATCAGTAGAGTTGAACTCACCATCATCGTCGCTGTCATTGTTCAATGAAAGTCATTGTTCAATGAAAGATTTGAGAAAGTCATTGTTCAATGAAAGCTTTGAGACAGATATTTTCCCATGCCAACCCAAACCTAACCAAGACAGCACGTGAAATTAGATTCCACGTGGAATTTAATGAGTAGCCAAAATCCAAGAAAAGCTAAACGGGTTACGTACGGAAACTCCGGACATTGGATTCACAAAATACGGGTCCTTTTCAGCCAAAATATTTGAAATTTCAAATACTTTCTATTCACAGATAATTGGATTAATTGGACTAAAAAGTACTCCGTTCGCTGAATTCTGTGATCTTCCTCCAATTTAGGCCTCCTCCTACATGAAACATGTGCAGAATACAAGGGGGGCAGATGACAGTTGGTTTTGTAAATTGTGGCATCGCTATCTTGTCTGTGCGCGACCATGTGGGCACCACACATCTGCTCCCCCCTGTATTGGGATGCTGCCTCATCTTCTTAAAAATCTTTATAATATGCGCTATGAGCTCTAGAACAGGGCCAGCCATTGAGCAAATTGGGACGCTAAAATGGCGCGCCAAAAAACTTGAAAAACAAACCTCACACCAAAACACTGCTGGCGCGAATATAACATACAAAAATGAGGAAAAGCATAAAATTGAGTTTCGGTGGATGGGGCTCAGATTTGATTAGTAGGATTAAAAATATAACCCTTTCAAAACCGAGCAAATTTTTGGGACTGGAGTGTTCATTATGAACAAATGCTTTTTAACAAAATCTAACCATCGTGTGCCATAGAAAAATTAAAATTATATGGCACACAATATTTAGATTTTGAAAAAGATAGCGTTTTGATGGAGAACACTCCAGTCCCAAACTGGGGGGGCTGATTACATTTCAATTGATCGGTACATGAAACATGTGCAGAATACAAGGGGGGCAGATGACAGTTGGTTTTGTAAATTGTGGCATCGCTATCTTGTCTG
>JAULBV010243591.1:0-12167 GCA_032358295.1 Pterothamnion heteromorphum | reverse complement strand
ATCGGCGGCATCCAAAATGGCAACAGCGCACCCGGCGTAGCGGCACAAATCTGGGTGGGCGAGGCGGTTACATCGTCCAGCATCGTGGATTACGTGTGGCGTCCTGTGGCAGCGGGTGACATCACCGCAAAGAGCTGGACGCCGTTTTCGTACACCATGCGCCCAGGTACTTACGTGAATTTTGTCGTGTGTCGCAACACCACGAACGCGGTGGATTGCCACCTGACAGCAGTAAAAACGACGGCGGTTTAAATGCCGTGGATTGAGCGCATCAGGAACTCGCAACCGATTGACGCAGGGATTGGCCTTGATGGGTCGAACCCGATTACCCGAGAACTGCGTCTTGTTTGGCGCGGTGGTAATCGAATTGATGACACGATGGGGGAAGTGGCGTCAACCGTTGGGACAATCACAAACACGCTATCTCGCCACGGTGTTGGAATTTCCCCGGCGCTGAATTCGTATCTTTCGTTCCCAACAGCGCCATCGTTGGACATCCTTGGCGACATAACGTGCTTAGCGATATTTTCGCCATCCGCGGTCGCAAGCGATACATCAATCGTCAGTAACGCATTTTCAAACGGCGGGACATACACCCCGTTTGATTTCGGTCAGAACTCAGCAAAGTTAAAACTCGGACGCGCGGGTTACAACGCAGGCAATTACTACCGAGTATGGGCGGCAGGGACATCAACCCTAACCGCTGGTGGACTTTACACGGCGGTCGTGACGCAGACTGGCGGCATGGCGACCGCGCCTGTGTTTTACGTCGATGGCAAAAAGGACACCGCGGCGTCTACATCAATTTACGGCGGTACGTGCGCAGGTGATGCGCAGACTCAATTTAAGCCGGTACTGATCGGCAATCGCGATGATTTAGCTAATGATTTCAGCGGCGGCATCTACCTGGTGATGGTGTGGGCGCGCGCACTTTCAGAATCTGAAGCCATATCGATTAGTGCTAATCCATGGCAGATATTCGCGAAAGAGCGCATCTGGGTGCCTGTTGCGGCGGGTGGCGACACATACACCCTAACAGCCGACAGCGGATCGTTTGCACTGACAGGACAGGCTACAGGGCTTGCGCTCAACCGTGTGCTCTCGGCTGCGTCTGGGTCGTTTGCTCTGACTGGTCAGGCAGCAGGTTTAGCAGTCAACAGGACGCTATCTGCTGCCTCTGGAAGCTACTCACTTACAGGTCAAAACGCCACACTTACGTACACACCAACGTCTACGGCTACGTACACATTGGCTGCTGCGTCTGGCTCTTTTGCTGTATCTGGGCAGGACGTTGTTCTTGCGTACAACAGGGTTCTATCTGCTGCTAACGGTAGCTATTTACTGACTGGACAGAACGCCACGTTGGTTGGTCCAGGTCTGTTCACGCAAGCCCAACTAGATTACATGCTGGCGTACTGTCAGGCTAACATGACTGGTATTTTGAAGAGATGGAATGGGAGTGCATGGGTATGAAAAGATTAGCTCAGAGCGCAGTAGGTACTGGTGCTGGCACGTTACTCTATACGGTGCCGTCCAGCTACCAAACCGTTGTCACCGACATTGATGTTGCCAACACGACAGCAGGAGCGCTTAGTTTAACTCTGCATCTGGTTGTCAGTGGAGGGTCTGCTTCTGCTGCGAACATGCTGTTCCCTGCTATATCAATAGCTGCAAATACTATGGTGCAATGGAAGGGCCACCAACATATGTCATCTGGAGGGTTCATACAAGGTATTGGTAGTGGAGCAGGAATTACTGTTCACATAACTGGTGACGAATTCAGGAGCAATTCGTGATGGCAAATATGAACACAGAACTTCAGAAATACTACGATAGCCGGTTTGCTATGTTCTCTCAGCAGGGCTGGAAAGACCTTGTTGAAGATGTCAAAACCATGTTGCACGCAAGCAATACCTTATCTGGTGTCACTCCAGATAATCTCGGATTCAAACAGGGAGAGGTTTCAATAATGCGGTGGATACTGTCTTTGCAGGACACCACCGAAGCAGCATATAAGGATTTGACTGATGAGAATACTTAAAGATTTCGAGTGCATTTCGTGCGGCATCGTCACAGAGATACTGTGCGAAGCAGAAACTTCGCAGATTATGTGTCCTGATTGCGGATCTGATTCCGTGGCAATGATGGCTGCTCCATCCATACAACTTGAAGGTTTGAGCGGCGCATTCCCGGGAGCGCACAACAAATGGGCCAAGATTCGTGAGGATAACGCACGAATCAAGGCATCAAGAGCTTGAGTTATCCACAGGTTGTGATATAACTATGCGTAGTTCTGTGGATAACTCCTTATGGAGCCTCAGATTGTTTAACCGGCAAACCCATTTGGGTCGGAGTATGTAATGGCTGAAATTCAGGATATTGGTGAAGAAGTCGGCGAGATTGACGCTGTTGAACAGCAACAACAAGCTCCCGCACCTGTAGAGGTTCAAGAAGTCGTACCAGATCGGTATCGCGGCAAGTCTGCTGCAGATATTATGAAGATGCATCAGGAGGCTGAAAAGCTGATTGATCGTCAAAGCCGTGAGGTTGGCGAAGTCAGGAAGCTCGCAGATGAACTCATCAAGTCACAACTGACACCGAAGGCCGAAGTAGTAGAGAAGCCGAAGGAAGTAGATTTTTTCGAGAATCCGCAAGAGGCGATTCGACAGCAGATAGAAAACAATCCGCGTGTGCTTGCTGCAGAGAAATATGCAATGCAAATGCAAGCGGAGCAGTCAAAGCAAAGATTGGCACAGATGCATCCTGACGTTCAACAGATCGTCGGTGATAGTGGGTTCCAAGAGTGGGTAAAAGCCTCCAAGGTACGCACGCAACTGTTCCAGCAAGCTGACAACTACGATTTCGACGCTGCAAATGAATTGCTATCGACTTACAAGGAACTGCGTCAGGTTCGTCAGAAAACCGTTGAGGCTGTGGATAACACGGCACGCGACAAGTTACTGAAGGCTGTTAGCGTGGACACCGGAGGGTCAGGCGAGAGTTCTCAAAAGGTATTTCGTAGAGCTGATCTTATCCGTCTGAAAATGCGTGATCCTGCGAAGTATGAAGCCATGTCAGATGAGATCATGGCGGCGTATCAGTCAGGTCGAGTTAAATAATTAGGAGTTAATCATGGGCTTAGGTACTAATCAAGTTGGCGTATTGGTCGCCAACAATTTCATCCCCGAACTGTGGAGCGATGAAACCCTTGCCGCCTACAAGCAAAAACTTGTGATGGGCAACCTCGTTACCAACATTTCGTTTAAGGGCAAACGCGGAGATACGCTGCACATTCCCGTGCCAGCACGTGGCTCTGCAACAGCGAAGGCGGTCAACACGCAAGTTAACTTGCTGGCGTCCACCAATACTGCAGTTGATGTTTTGATCAACAAGCATTACGAGTACAGCAAGCTGTACGAAGACATTGCAGAAATGCAGTCTCTGTCGTCTATGCGCAAGTTCTACACCAATGACGCCGGTTACGCTTTGGCGAAACAAGTGGACCAAGACCTGCACCTGCTGGGCGTGTACTTGAACAGCGGTTCTCTTTCTGGTACTGGTACTACTTCTTACGAGAAGGCTGTTATCGGTGGCGACGGTTCTACTCTGTTCTCTGGCGCTACTCCAGGCAACGGTACGGCACTGACTGACGCTGGCCTGCGCAAGATGATCCAGACTCTGGAAGATTCCGATATGGAATCCAACGCGTTGTCTTTGGTCATTCCTCCTGTTGAGGCTGCTGTGTTGCGTGGTATCTCTCGCTTCACTGAGCAAGCGTTCATTGGTTCTGGTGACACCATCAAGACCGGACGTTTGGGCAATCTGTACGGTGTTGAAGTGTTCACCTCTAGCAACTGCCCTTGGGTTCACGTAGACAGCGGTACAAGCACTCAGTTTGTGTCGTTCACATCTACTACCCCCACGACCGGCACTGACGCTTTGGGCGAGACTGTGACCATCTCAGGTACTATCACTAAGTACCGTGCGGGTATGCTGATGCACAAAGACGCTTTGGCACTGGCGGAGCAGCAATCTATCCGCTCTCAGTCTCAATACAAGCAAGAGTACCTTGGTACTCTGGTTACTTCTGACACTGTGTACGGCGTGAAGAATTTGCGTTCGTATGCTGGTTTGGCCTTCATCATGCCAGCCTGATGAATTAGGGGTGTGAATTCAACTCACACCCCACTAAACAAAAGGATTCATCATGTCTCGTCATAGCTCAGACTTACCCCTCGAATCGCTAGGTACTGTTCGCGCTACCAAAGCGGTTATCAATGCGACAGCAACGGCTACAGCAGATCAAATCGCCACTGGTTTGATTGAATGCACCTCTGCTTCCGCAGTCTCAATTACTTTGCCTACAGGTACTTTGCTTGGCGCTCGTTTGGGCGCTCAACAAGGTACTGTATTTGAGTTGATTGTTGACAACACACGTAGCACTTCATCTGGCGTTGTGACAATGGTTGTAGCAACCAACGGTATCCTGTCTGAGGCTGCTGTTACTACAGGTGCCTCATTCGGCGACTTGACCGTTCCAGTTGGTGTCACTGGCATTGGCCGCTACACGCTGATGTTCTCTAGCCCGACTGCTTACGCATTCACTCGCACAGCGTAAAAACCAAGCCCCACTTCGGTGGGGTTTCTTTTATGAACAAAGTAACTTTCAGGTGCAATCGTTCAGGCAATACCGTGTCGTTCATAAACGATGGTGACATAGAAGGGCTGCGAAAACACGAAGGATACACAGAGGTTAAAGATGCTCAAGCCACAGAAACCGTCAAAGTCGAATCGTCAGAAACGCCCACCAAAGAAGTGCTGAAACGCAGGGGTCGGCCACCGAAAATTCATTAGCACAGTAGTGGGCGGTAGCTATTAAAATCTGCACCAACGAAATAGGGTTCTTATGGTTACGCCACTTACACAAGCAGAACTTGCTCAAGTTACAAAACTCGCCCAAGAGCAGGCAGTAGCGCAAGGCACTACACCAGAAAAGGCGTTATGGTCCTATGCTACGTCGCAAGGGATTTCTCCCGCTGACTTAGATGTTCTGATGGGCTATCCTTCAGGAACATCAACGAACTGGGCTGTGTCTAATGGTCTAATGCCTGCACCGCAGGGTAGTTTCAATCCTACTGGTGGCACGGCGGTACAACCTCCACCTGTCGTACAACCGCCACCAGTTGTCCGGCCTGCACCACCTGTCGTACAACCTCCAGTTACGGCTGCACCACCACCTGCTACTCCTGCTCCTGCTCCTGCTGGTTTGCAGCCACTATCCGCTGCCGAACGCCAACAAGTAATCGACTTGGCGCAGGCACAAGCAGGCCCTGGTGTTGATTACCGACGCGCTCTGTTGGACTACGCCACGAAAGAAAAGATCGGCGTTCAAGACATCGACACATTGATGGGATACAAGCCCGGAGAAATGGCTGCTTGGGCAACCAAGAATGTGCAAGGGTTTAACCCTGCAGGGTATGCTGAGAGTACCAAGAATTTGCCGCCACCTCCTACATGGCAAGACACGTTTAAGGCATTCAACCAAAAGCATATTGAGCAATACGGAAAAGAGATTAACCGGCCTTGGAATGAGGATGAAGACTCGCGTAAAGCCAAGCAGACGATTGACGATCTTTACACGGCGTCACTGAAAGACTACAACACCAAATATGGCACAGACGCCAAGCCAGATGGCGCTGTGCTTGGCCCAACTGCGCAGCCGAATACCTACACACCTGATCCAAAGACAGGTAACAACTTCCTGACAAAACTGGCTGTCACTGCTGCTTCAGTTGCTCTTGCCCCTGTGACTGGCGGCGCGAGCTTGTGGGCAGGCCCTGCGATGCTTGGAGTTAGTGAAGCAGTCAAGACGGGAGATATTGGCAAAGGGCTTGTTACTGGTGCGCTGAGTGCTGCTGGTACTTACGGAGCGAATGGGCTGTTGAACGGTGGTGCAGGAGCAGCTGGAACTACCGCAGGTGCAACTGCTGCTGAGACTGCACAGGCCAATGCTCTGATGGCACAAGGTTACTCATCGTCTGCTGCATGGGAGGCTGTCAACGCGGGTGTTGGAAGTACCTTTGGTGCTGGCGCTGCTGGAGCCGGTGGACTGTTAAGTACCATCCAGAACGGCTGGAATGGCATCACAGGTGCAGCTAACGCTGCTGGTGGTGTCACAGGTAGCCAACTGCTCACAACTGGCGCTAATCTGCTTGGTGGATACCTGAATCAGCAAGCTGCTTCTGATGCTGCTAAGACGCAAGCTGACGCCCAAATACGTGCGGCTCAGATAGCGGCAGATGCTGCCAAGTTCAAACCAGTTGGAGTGAAGACTAACTTCGGTCAGTCTGACTTTGGTTATGATGCCAATGGCAACATCAAGACTGCCGGGTACAACCTAGACCCCAAGCTGCAGGCTCAACAAAACCAGTTGCTTGGTGCAGCACCTGGGATGTTAAACAACTTTACTAATTCGCAGCAGTACCTGAAGCCGATGATTGATTCAGCTTCCAAAGCTGCTGAAATTGGTGGTGCTCAGGCTGCATTGGGCGAACAAAACCTGAACCTTGCTCATTCTTGGAGGCCAGATCCAAACTTCGTGCGCAATGAGACCGCACCATTGAACGGTGCTGCGCAGAATGCGATGGCGCTCGGTAATCAGTACCTGCAAACAAGCCCACAGCAGCAGGCCGCGAAGTACATGGCTGAGCAGCAAGGTCTGCTTGCACCAGGGCGTGCTAACGACATGGCGGCATTGCAGGCACAGATGCAGGCACAGGGCCGTGGCGGTTTGATGGTAGGTGGTGGCGTCAACGGTCAAGGCGCATCTAACCCACAGATGCAGGCACTCTTGAACGCAAGAATGCAGCAGGATGCTCAACTGGCGGCAAATGCTACGCAAGGCGGTATGGACTATGCCAAGTTTGGTATTGACACCGTTAACGCTGGTGGAGGAATGCTACGCGACGTGTACGGCACACAGGCAGCAGCGTACCAACCATACAACGCGGCACAGCAAGCAGCGCAGAACCAAGCCAATTTCGGTATCGGAATGTCTGGTGCTGCAGGCAACATGATGCGCGATGTGTTCAGTACACAAACGGCTGCTTTCGCACCATATCAGCAGGCAATGCAGGGTGCGCAGTACCTTGAAGGTTTGGGCCAAAATGCGATGGATATTGGACTCAATGTTGGTGCAAAAGGTACAGCAGGCAATGCATCTGGCGGCATGTTGATTGCGAACGGAATGACCAATGCAGCCAACACGATTGGCACTCAAGCGCAGCAAGGCGGCAGCATGTGGGGCAATATGCTTCAGGGTGGTGCGCAGGCATTTGAGAACTACAACAAACCGGCTGGTACGTCTTACGACCCGACTAAGTACCGTGTTGTGCCACTGTAAGGAAAAATCATGGTAGAAAAAATGACCGGGCTTTTTGGCCCTTCTCCATACGAAGTACAGCAGGCTCGTAATCAGCAGATGAATACGTCTGCTGAAAACTTCGCGCAGATGAATGCTACTCAGCGTGGTGTGATGGGTATGTACAAAGGTGGTGCAGGCTTGGCAGGCATGGGTGCCGGGATGATGGGCATGGTTGATCCTGCGGTTGCTAATGCACAGCGTACAGAGCAGATCATGGGTCAAGGTGGTTCCGATCTATCCAGTTCAGCAGGCTTGCTGGCGAAGGCGGAAGAGTTTCGCAAAGCTGGTGACTTGCGTACCGCCACCGCTCTTGCGCTCAAGGGCAATGAAATGAAGAAGCAAGAGGACGCCGCAGCGCTAGCTACGCGTAAGCAAGACTTCCAAGAGAATGAAACCATGTCTCTCAAGCGTGAGCAACTGGCACAGCAGGCAGAACTGAAAAAAGCACAACTTGAGCAAGCGCTGGAGGCAGCTAAGTTGCGTTCAGCAGACGCGCGCTACACTGCCGACCAACGCAGAGAAGCAGCTAGAGAGGCGACATCGATGCGTGGTCAAATCGCGCAGTTAATGGCTGAAATGAAACGCCAAGGCATTGAAGCTAAGAGCGCTGCGAAGGCTGTCGAAAAGCCAATGACTGAGGCACAAAGAACTAAGTTTGATTTGGATAGGTCTGGGGCAATCAATAAGGCCAAGTCTATCGACTCGCAACTGGCAGAACTGACAGCACAGGCAAATTTGGTGACAAATCATACATCTGCTGGAACTGCAACCGGGACTGGTGCTGAGTTCTTCCCGTCTGTTCTACCTGGGTCTATAGATTACAAAGCGCAGCTTGATAACCTCAAGGGACGGCTTACCAAGATTGCGAAAGATGCTATTTCTGAGTCTGGGAAGATTGGATCAATGCAGGTTCAGGAATGGAAGATATTGCTCGATACCATTTCTTCCATTACGCCTAGCGCAAATAAGCAGGCTGTGAATGATGCTATCGCCAACGTAGTTGCTGAGACAGGTCGCTTGCGCGATCTGCATTACGATCAGCTAAACGAGAAATATGGCTCAGAATCAGCTATTGAGAAGCCTCAGATTGTTGTTCCGACCAAGCGCAGTCAATACATATCTGGCGCTGTTCAACAGCCGTCTACTGCACCAGCGCAGACTGCTGCTACAACTCCTATCTATGCCAACAACGGACAAGTTAGGATCATGTCTACCGACGGCGGAAAGACTTGGAAACCTGCAGGAGCTAAGTAATGTCACTACCTCCCGGATTCACATTAGAGCAACCCGACGTAGCTCCAGCCACTGGGCTTCCAGAAGGTTTCCAGTTGGAGCAGACAAACCAAGTCGTAGCGCCACAACCTACGCCAGCACCAGCACCTTCTCGGATGATTGCTCAAGCTGCTAATCCTACGCTGTTCGAGGAAATGACTGGTGCTGTTGCAGAGCCACTCATGAAGATTGGTAGCTCTCTCATCGCAAAACCAGTGGCTGAAGTTTCTGGTATTGCTGCAATGTTCAGCGACTATCTTGGTGGTAAGAAAGATGGCGACCCTATTGGCTTCAAGAATTCAGTGCAAGAGGCTTTGACGTATCAGCCTCGCACTACCGCTGGAGCATCGCCATACAACCCGCTGAACGCTATTCCAGAAGCCATAGGAACTGCGGCAGGCGCTGTTGGAGCGCCTGTCATGAGAGCGCTTAGAGGTGATGCTTCTGCTGACTCTGCACGTGGTATGACGGCTAATGCATTTGGTGAAGCGGTTCCCCAAGCGCTAGGCATGGTTGGTGTGAAGAATGCTCCTGTGATTGGTGGCGCAGTGAAAGCGGCTGGACCTGTAGTTGCAGAGGTGGTAAATGACGCCACCAAGAGCGCAGCATTCACAAAACAGGCGGCTAAACAGGCCGTATCTGAAGCTGACTGGGCGCGAGCACCAGTAATAGAGGCAGGGAAGATCGGAGCCAGACGCGGCTACTTGATGAACCCGTCCATCACACGTCCATCTTTGGGCGCATCTGTGAACGACGCTATCGTGAATGGCGAATACGCTAATGCGCTAATGTCGATCAAGAACGCGCCAAAATTCAATGCTGACGTGCGTACAGAGTTCGGAATTAAGCCACACACGCACCTAGACCAAAAAGCATATAAGGATGCTGCCGACACGATAGCTGCCCCATACAAGGCATTGGATAAGGTTGTTCCTGCCGCTCCAGCACCAGATTTGCTGGCAAAACTTCGTGGTGTCGGAGTGTCTGATGTGATGGGGACTGATGTTGCCGCTGCAAATGCTGTGCGGTCATTGGCATCCAGCGTAGAGAGAGAATTGGCCGGAAAGAAAGTTAGGTCTAGCCTCGACCCTGGTCTGGCTACTGTTGCGTATCCAAGCACCAACACGATTTTGAAAACGATTAGCGATATGCGCCTGAAGGCGTCAGACACGTTTAACTCTGCAAAGATGGGGCAAATTTCATCGTCAGAGAGGGCAATTGCTAATGCAAGACGCGATATTGCGGACATCCTAGAACAGCATCTGGAAACCATCGCACCTAAAGAAATGGTTCCAAAAATGCAGGAGGCTAGAGTCAAGTTGGCACAACTCAGAAAATTTGAGGATGCCACTGACTTTGCTAAAGGACAGGTGTTCCCAGAAGTGTTTGCCAAGGAAATGGCAGGCCAGCACAACCTGACAGGTCTTGCCGCTGAGATGGGAACATTTGCTGCTAACTTGCCTGAGTTCGTAAATGTTGCTGCTCGTAAGCAAGGTGCAAAGGTGGTTCTACCTTCCCGCAGCGGTGTTACTGGGACTTTAGGATATGTTGTCGGTACAGCCGCTGGTGGCTCTGGAGTGGCTGGTTCAGCAATTGGCGCAGGCGTTGGGTCGCTTGGCGGAAAACTGAAGCTGAAGAAGATGCTTAGCGAAGAATTCCAAAAGAAAAATGCTGTTCCTTTGGATCGTAGGATAATGCCAACACAAGTCAACGGTATGCTGACAGGGGGAACACCATGACTTTTTTGGATGCTATTAACGAAGTCCTAGAGCGACTTCGTGAGTC
Organism: Pterothamnion heteromorphum; assembly: GCA_032358295.1. NCBI lineage: Eukaryota > Rhodophyta > Florideophyceae > Ceramiales > Ceramiaceae > Pterothamnion > Pterothamnion heteromorphum. The sequence continues at coordinate 1,687 of JAULBV010243591.1, read as the reverse complement.
GTCGGTAGCTACGATCAATCAGAATGCCTATGCATCCATGATCGGGCACATGATCAACGACGCCAAACGTCAGGTGGAAGATGCTTGGGACTGGGATGTGCAGAACACCACCATCACTCTGACTACGGTGTCCGGCACCAGCGGCTACACCCTGACAGGCTCTGGCACCCGTCAAAAGGGTATCAGCGCCAACATCACCACAGTCGGGCGTCAAGGCCGGTTGATGGCCGTATCCAGCAAGTGGATTCAGGATCAGCAGCAACTCGCTACGATCACCAACTCAGCACCGAGTTACTTTGCTTGGGATGGAAACAACGGCACCGACAGCAAGGTTCAGCTATTCGCTACGCCAGACAGCGCATACACCATCGCATTCAATCTGAACGTGCCACAGGTGGCGTTGACTGCTGCTTCTGATGTCATCAACGTACCTGCTGATGCGGTTGTGATGGGCGCATACGCCAGGGCGCTGGTAGAGCGTGGAGAAGATGGCGCTCTGTCATCCAGTGAGGCTTACAGCCTGTACAAAAGCATTCTGGCGGATCGTATTGCCATCGAACAGGCAAGGAACGAAGATTTTTCTTTGTGGATGGCAACGTAATGTCTCAGCAAGTCAAAACCTTCTCGATAACTGCCCCAGGTTTCTTGGGTCTGAATACGCAAGATGCGTCAGTTGACCTTGACCCTAAGTTCGCGCTAGAGGCGAACAACTGCGTTATCGATAAGTTTGGCCGGGTTGGTTCTCGCAACGGGTGGACTGCTTCCAATACCACTGCCGCGGCATTAGGCAGCGCCAGCATTGGTGCTTTGGGTGAACTAATTGACAGCAGCGGAGCTACAACGCTATTGGCCGCAGGTAACAACAAGCTGTTTAAGTTGGTGGGAACTACGCTGACTGAACTAACCTACGGCGGTGGTGGTGCTGCACCTACTATCACTGCTGACAACTGGCAGACATGCACGCTTCAGAACTGCATTCTGTTCTTTCAGATTGGCTACGACCCACTGATCTATGACACCGCTACGTCAACCACTACGTACAGCCGACTGAGCGAACACGCAACCTACTCAGGTGCGGTGCCACTAGCAAATTGCGCTATCTCAGCGTATGGCCGAATCTGGGCCGCGAACACTACGGCAGACAAGAACACAGTCACTTGGAGTGACACGCTTACCTTCCAGAAGTGGACAGGTGGCACAGCAGGTTCATTGAACCTGTATGGTGTATGGCCTCAAGGCGGAGATGAAATCGTTGCCTTGGCTGCGCACAATAACTACTTGATCATCTTTGGCGCTAAGCAACTGCTGATCTACTCAGGCGCTCAAGACCCGGCAACGATGACGCTGAGTGATGCTGTTAGCAACGCCGGTATTGTTGGCCGTGACTGCGCTCAAAACACGCCTGATGATCTTGCTTATCTGTCTCCTGGTGGCCTGCGCTCACTAAAGCGTACCATCCAAGAAAAGTCTGCGCCAATTACGACACTGAGCAAAAATGTCAACGATGACATCACTGGTTACGCCAACAACGAAACTACTGGTGCCACTATTAAGTCGGTGTATGCGCCAAAAGAGTCGTTTCTACTGTTCACGTTTATTGAATCAGAAATCACATATTGCTTTGATACCAGATCACCTCTACAAGATGGTTCGTATCGGGTAACCACATGGTCTGAAATTGAACCTC
>JAULBV010243480.1:0-12175 GCA_032358295.1 Pterothamnion heteromorphum | reverse complement strand
GGCAGTGCATTGGCGTGTCATGTTGATAAAAAGTTTGTGGTTAAAGAAGATGCTGATTCCCTGAAAGTATATTTCAATGTAAGTCGCCCTTCAGGTAGTTATGTTGATTTTTATTATAAAATATCCTCAGGAGATGAAAGCAATTTCGATGAAACTGATTGGGTCTTAGCAACCCCTGACGATCCTATTAAATTTTCAGAAACACTGGATACATTTAATGAGGTTTCATATACTATAAATAACCTAGATAATTTTACGACATATTCAGGAAAATTAGTTTTAACATCTACCAATTCATCAAATGTACCTGTTATTAAGGATTACCGTATAATTGCAACTACCTAATTATTTCAGAAAGATTTAATTATGGCAAGAAAAAAAGCGAAAGTATTAGATAACCCCGATTTAGAAAAAGACCTAGAAACAGGGGTTATTATTAACAATAATAAGAGTAATTTAATTAATCGTAAGATGGTTAAAAGAAATATTTTAGACAAAGAAAATGATTTACAAAAGTATAAAGACCTATGTGAAACCTTAATTCAACGTCTTGATGCTATTGAAGAAAAGCTCCAATAATCTAATTAAGTTAAAGTGGAAAAATAATGTCTGAAAAAATTAGAGATGGCGTTACAGGTGGTACATACAACACAGGTATAGAATTTGAAATGTTTGCCCCTACAGGTGATAGGTTAGGTGTTACAGGTAAATTCAATCTTCTAGTTGATGAAGTAGGACAAATAACATCTTTAAATACTACAAATAAAACGTCAGTCGTTAATTCAATTAATGAAGTACGAAACAATGCAATCGAATCAGTTAAATTAAACAGCATACCACAAACTCTTGTTGGAACTTACACATTTGGTGAGGTGGTTGGCACTTCAAACAACGTCACTTTCAAACATGATGTGGAATTTAAGGGTTCTGTTAGATTTAGTGGAGGTGCTGGAGATACCTTAGACATAAGTAATACTTTTATTGCTTTGGGGGATGATGCTTCCTTAACACCAGTTGGCGATGGTGGTATTATATTACAACGGAGTAACGCATTACAAGACGCAAGAATAATTTGGGACGAATCTGATAATGAATGGAAGATAAAACCTGGAACTGCTTTATCTTATGGTATTCTACATCAGGGTAATGTTAATCCAACCGCCCTCCCTTATATTTTAACTGGAGAGCTTAATTCTGGCGATTTAGATTTAATAAGTAACACCCCTTATTTAAGGACAGTAAAGTCTAATGGTACATCAAATGGTAAAGTTTGGTCATTTAATAATTCAACCACAAATGATGATTTACAAATAAGAGGGTTATCTGACAATTATGGTACTTCATATCAAGCATATACAATAAATAGATCATCTGGTGTTATATCAGGTCATCAATTTTTTACAAATGAACTTGAACGACTAAAAATTGATAATACTAATATAACAAGTACATTACCAATTTCAGTTAATACTATATCTGAAAGAACATTAAACAATGGTGTTCTTGTTGACAGTTTAATTATTAAAGACGAAGGTATATTAAATGGGGCAAATAGACTTGTAAGTTATTTAAACATCGGTAGCATATTTAATCCAACATCTGCGAATTTGGACTTCACTATTAATGGTCAAGGAACAGAAGCATTATTTATAGATGCAAGTAGCACGCAAATATTTAATAGATATAATACTTATTTAGACCAAGGGTTATTTGTTAACACTATCAATCAAAGAAATTCTAATGGAATAACATTTAATCATCTAGGAAAATTTAATGCTAATATTAATATTATAAATGCTACGCCTAAATTAATATTAAATGAATCCGACCAAGGTGTTGATAGTAAGAATTGGGAGATATACTCCACGAGTGGTACGTTTAGGATTTCAAGTAACAATGACGCATCAACTACCCTTAAACAAGCATATTCCATAGGAAGGACGGCAAACTCAATAGTTTCCCACTCATGGAATATTGGTGATAACGTAAATCTTCTCTTACAAGGAACTACATTAACTGTTGGTGATACTGTCACTGACGCTACCCAGCAAATAACACTACAATCCAAAGTTGGTTTCAATACAAGTTTAGTTTTTAGACAAAGTGATGGAATAAAGGGTAGTATTGGATATAGTGAATCAACAAATAGATTTAACATTAGTAGAAATGCTGATGTTGGGGGTGCTTTACTTGGGGGTATTTTTATCAGTGAAACTGACGTTTTAGTTGATAACCTTGCACTCAGAGTAGAAACCAGTTTAGAAGTAAACACTATTAATCCCTACTCAAGTAATCTAACTACATTTGGACAAAACGTTAATGTTACTGGTATATTATCAACAAATTCTGATAAATTGGTATTTGGATCACTTGGTAACGAAGACGATAGGATTGAATTTGATGAAGCAAGTAATGAGTTTAGGTTTTTTGAAGGTAATAATATATCAAATGCTGTAATAAAGACAGGTTCTATTCAACTATTCTCTTCTGTAGCACCATTAAATACAAAAACAACAGCGATTGATGTATTTAACAGCGGAGCATTTGGTATATTTAATATTTCAGATGATGGTGCTACGACAAATAATCTTTATACGATACTTAAAACAGGTATTTCCCCACTAAGTCATAATTTTTATATTGGGAATAATATCGAAACAAAGTTCTCTAATGGTGTATATGAATTTGGCAACAGTACAAATGATAATGCAACTACTATAAAATTAATATCAAAAGACGCATTTAATAATGTTTTGACATTTACACAAGCAGGCGATGCGTTAAAAGGCGATATTGGCTATATAGATTCTACCAATGTATTTAGTATTAATAGATATGCCAATACAGGGGGTGCTTTACTCGGAGGCATTAGATTACATGAAACAAGAATAAGTATTGATACACTCCCATTAGAAACACCAGCATCTTTAAAAACCAACACCATACTAGAACTTACAAACAATAATGGAGTTGATATTGATGGCGTTTTAATAAAAGATGGGTCTATAAACTTAGGGACAGGTAATGCCATTCAATCTATCGGTGATGTCAATATAGTTTTAGATTCTGATAATAATGCAACAACTAATTTTAATATATATTCCAATTCTATAAATAATGCTAACAGGTTATTTGGTATAACCGAATTAGGTACTACAACTATAAATTCTGTTTCTGGGGGGGATATTTTAAGTATTGTTGATGCTAATGCTACAACAGCTGTTTTGGCGAATCCAATTATAAGCTTTGATTATTCTAATGGTGTTGGGGGGACTATAACACGAGCAGGGTATATAGGTTTTGGGACAACCACCAACGACAGTTTATATGTTCTTAATGACACTGGTTCTATTATATTATCTGGTACGAATATTACATTAAGTGACAATAGCCTTATTTTACAAACTTCAATAACAACCAACAATAGAAACGTCAACATAGGAACAGGAAGCCTTGTTATGGGTGATAGTGGGTTGGTATATGATTCCAACGACATAGTATTAAAACAAGATTCAGCAGATATTGGTGCTTTAAGGCTTCAAAGTGTAGGCAGTATGATATTTAATATTGATGATAATAATAACAATACTGGTAAGGATTTCCAATGGAGACATAACGGCGTTGGGTATGGTGGTTCAACATTAATGCAATTAGATGATGCTGGTATTTTATCTTTATATGGTCGGTTAGACACAAGAAATAATGATATACACGTTGGGACTGGTAATTTATCGTTTGCGTCTTTAAACTCAGACTATATCAGCTTCAATGATTCTACTAATGAATTTGCCTTTGTTGCCGATGGTGCGACCGCCAGTTCAAGAATTGCAGTAGGTACGGTTAATGTAGGTACGGTTGATACTGATATAATACTATCATCAAACGGACAAGTAGCCTCAGCATGGTGTACTTTTAATGGTCAGGGAACACCTACAGCCTTAGATAGCTACAACATACTATCTATTGTGGATAATGGCGTTGGTAATTATACTTTAAATTTTACAACAGGGTTTTCTAATAATAATTATTGTATAAATGTTTCATCTGATTTAAGTGCGGGATTTGCGAGGGTAGTTGATGTGACCGCCAACTCTGTTGGAATAGAATGCAGAACTTTTGGGGGGGGATTTATTGATCCAACTAAAATTTATGTTACAGTATTTGCGAGACGATAGGGGATAAAATGCAAACACCACCTATAGATTATAGTGGTATATTACTATCAATTCAAAGAATTGATCTAGCACTAGCAAACGAGCTAAAAGATATTCGCAAAGATGTAAACCATGTTGACGAAAGAATACAATTTAAACTTGCTACTATAGAAGATAATATTATAACTCTACAAAAAAATTTAGAAAATATAATTGAAAATATAAAAAATAGCAAAGATAATGATAAATTAAATACAATCAATAAAAATAAATTAGTAACCATATTAGTAACCATTATATCAGTGTTATTCATATCGTCCAACGATAAAACGCAAGAATTACTGACAAAATTATTAATGGTTTTATTATAATGATTAATGTTGGAACGATTTTTTACTTATGCACAACCATTTTCTTCATTAATAGTATCATAGGTATCTATGTAGCAAAACAAATAATGGGTAAAACAAATCCAATTTTATATGCGTTTATATTATACACAATAACAATGTCTTTATATTTTATTATTGTAACTTGTAGCTGTCATTTTATACATTTTGAACATAATATAATACAGATATTATCAAAAACCACAATATCTATATTTATTGGTGGGTTATATTTTTTACTACTATTAAATAACAATTACATCTTTAGTAAAAATTTGACAAATTAAAAATAACAATTTATAATTAAAGTAATCATTTAGGAATATTATGGTTCGACAATATAAAAAAAAGACTAAAACATCTCTATCAACGGATATTGATGATATATTACCCTCCAACGGTAAATATAACCCCCCCTTTGAATTTACAAGTAAACAGAAAAATGTAAAAACAGCATTTTCAAAGAATCATATAATCCTTGATGGTTCTGCTGGCACTGGGAAAACGTACATAGCACTTTATTTATCATTACTTGCTCTACAAGAGAAAAAGTTTGAAAAAATCATTATAGTAAGAAGCCCTCAGCAGACTGTTGAAGTAGGGTTCTTACCTGGTGGAATAGACTTTTCGACTGATGGTGCTAAATTAGCACCTTTTTTAATACCGTATGAAAATATTGTAAATGAGATTGCTGGTAAAGGTTTTTGGTTTAGCAATTTCGGTAAAAGAATCATATTCGAGCCTGGTGTTGCTATAAGAGGATTAACATTCGACAATGCTATTGTATTCGTTGATGAAGCCCAAAATTTTAATTTTCATGCTTTGGACAGTATTATTACACGATTAGGTAAAAATAGTAAATTTATCATGGCAGGGGATTATTATCAATCTGACTTAAAGAAATCCCATGATAAGAGTGGTTTTTCGGATTTCCTAAACATATTAGACAAAGTTGATTATTTTACCAGATTTTCATTTACGCACAAAGACATTGTAAGAAGTGAATTGGTTAAATCGTATATTATTGAAAAAGAGAACTATCAAAAACCTAATTAATTTAAAACGGATTAATAATGGTAACGAAGGCTCAATTAAAAGATAAGGTACTTGCAAAGTTAGGCAAAGGTGCTATTAGACCCAATATTACCGATGAGCAACTCACCAATGCCATTGATGAAGCAATACAATTCTTTCACGATAGAGTAGAAGATGGAACTGAACAAAAATACTTCAAGTACCTTGTTACTCAAGATGATGTTACGAGGGCGGATAATGCCATTACATTACCAACACAAATTGTTGATATATTAAAATTTATACCCGTGAGAAAAAGAGCTTCTTTATCTATTGAAGATGGTGTTGACGTATATTCCGCTTTAAATACGGGTGTTATGACAATGAATCATACCAATACGAGTACAATATCAGATTATTATATAGCCAAACAATATATTGAATTATTTAAAACTGTATTTTCTTCATCAGATGGGTTCTCTTATTCCAAGTTTTCCAATAGAGTACAGCTTGATTTAGAAATTGGTATTGATATTATCGCAGGGGATTACCTTGTATTTTTAGTAAAGACTATCGTTGATCCTGAGGTACATAATAGAGTTTATGGGGATAGATTATTATTAAACCTAGCATCAGCATACGCATCAAAATATGAAGCTGTAAATCTTACGAAATTGAGTGGCATTGATATTCCAGGGGGTATTAAATTTGATGTTGGTAGATTAGAGAAAAGAGCAGACGAAGCTATCAATAAGTTTGAACAAGACGTAGAGAATTATTATAGAATGCCTTTAGGGATTTATGTTTACTGATGACAATTAATAATTTAACCGCTTCTGTTGATGCTGACGCACAAAATATGTACAAACAATTAATGGATGATATTATTCAAGCGGTTGGGACAGATTTTTATTACCTACCAAAAGAACGATTGGATGTCGATGCTTTATTAAGAGAAGATATACACAGAGTATTTAAAAATGCGTATATTATTGAAGGATATGTAAAAAATAAAGAACAATATGTTCATACCATTAATGCACAAGCAAAATATGGTATGGATTATAGGGAATATTTAACTTTATGTATTACAAAAAACAGATTCCATGCGGTTTTACCTATTGAGTTTGCTAGACCACGTACAGGGGATTTAATATACTCTCCTGTTTATAAAGGTATTTTTACTATTAACTATACTGAACATGAAATGCCATTTTACCAATTACAACAATTAACTTTTTATGAACTTTATTTAGAAAGATATGTTTATAATCAAGATACGATTGAAACAGGCATTTCAGCTGTTGACAATATACAATACGAATATGGGTATCAGGTTACAATACAATACACAGATCAAGTGGGTAGTTTTGTTGTTGGTGATAAAGTGGATCAAACATGGAGTGGGATTACTATCCGAGGTAAAATAGCAAGTATTGATACGGTAAATAACCGTATGACCATTACTGACATTACTTCCAACAATGAATTACAATTAAATTTTATTGTATCTGAAACGTATTTAGTTTATAAAACAAGTGATAACACCAAGCGTTTTGAAATCAGCAAGATATACGATGTAAATAGTACCTTATTAAACAATGAAACGGATCTAGTATTACCTAATTCAGAACAAGCACAGAATCAAGAATTAGAAAAAGATATTAAGGATTATATAAATCCTTTACCAACAAATAATCCATTTTGGGGTTAATACATGGCAATAGCAACATACAATGAAGCGACAAGAAAATTACTAACAGCCTTTGGTGATTTGTTTAATAATATTACAATACATAGAAACACCACTAACGGATATAAGCCTGTAAAACTTCCAATACATTTTGCACCTGCCTCTTATGATTATCTTAATATACTGGAACACCCCAACCTAACAAACATTAAACCATCAATAAATTTACCTCTTTTAACATTTGAAATAACTCGAATGGAATTAGATTCAAGTCGGAAAGAAAATAGGTATTTTACAAAAACATCTTGTATTGCAAATGTCAATGGAACTTTTGATGTTATTCGTTCACCCACCCCATTTATTGTAAATTTCAGCCTTTATTTATACACACATTACCTTGATGATGTTTATGAAGTACAAGAAAGAATATTTACAGGATTTAATCCAAAGGTTACGGTTCAAATAAAACAGGACAATGGTATAGTTACACAAGTACCAATTACATTTTCTGGTATATCTAAAACTGATAATTATGAGGGTTCACCAAAAGATAAATCAAGATTAATAATGACAACTTTTAGTTTTGATGCTAAGATGGATTTTTATCGCACGAGTGGTGAAACAGCAGAGGTTATCAAAAAGATAACGTTAAATTATGACTATCCACCATCTTCTCAAATAGATCACACAACAGAAATAAAGGTTGACCCAATAGATGCAGACGTAACAGACAACTGGACAATAATTGTTACTAATGAATAATAATTTCTCTTTACATTTTTAAAAAACTGTGATAGTTTAGTTTTATTAAAAAGGGGCATTATGCAAAACATATTTTCGGAAAAAATGTTATTGGTTGCATTACTAAGAGAAGAAAAAATAAGCAACACCATATCGCATATAAAATCAGAATATTTTAATGACAATTACTATCAACACATTTTTAAATATTTAAAAAAATATCACACAGAATATAATACCCTTCCGAGTATGGATATAATTATGGATATGTCTTTAAAGGATATGACATTTCATAAATTCTTTAAAGAAGATCAGGATATTTACCAAGAAAAACTTGGTGAACTATATCAATATAATAAATCTGATATAGATATACCATACATTACAAATGAAACACAAAATTGGTTAGTAAACAATAGTGTTTTGGGTATTGGGGTAAAAATACAAGACATACTACAAAAACCTAATGAGAGTAAAGAAAAGTTCGATGAAATAGGACGACTTGTTCCTGAATTAACTGAGGCGGTCAACTTAAGCTTAACACCTAAAAAAGTAACAAAACTTAATGATATTAATACATATTTTGGTTTAATTAAAGAATTAAGTGAAGGTAAACCACTAGTTCAAACATCTTTAAAGACAATATCGGAAGTTGCAGGATTTAATTTAAAGAGAGGTTCTACTAACGTTGTTATAGGTGCGACTGGGTCTGGTAAATCTTGTCATCTCATGGGGCATTATATTGGTGCTTTGAATATGGGATATAATTGTTTATATGCTTCATTTGAATTACAAGAAGCAGATCTCATACAAAGATATATGAGTAACATATATGACATTCCTATGAACGAAATATATTCAAAATCTATTAGAGAAACTGATATGTTCACACATCATTTCAAAGATAAATTCAACAATTTTTCGTCACAAACAACAGGTGAAAGTTATGTATCATATTTCTCCCCTAAAAGGACTGGGGTTGAGGAGGTAGAAAATTATGTTAAGTTTATTGAAGATAGAGACGGTATAAAAATAGATTGCGTTATATTCGATTACTTATCTAAAATGAAATTGGGTCGTATGTTTGGCAGAAACACTGACGCTGAATGGTCTCAATTAATATCCCTAACAAGGGAAATGGATTCCTTTTCAAAATCTAATAATTTATTATCATGGACAGCGATGCAGTTAAAACCTGACGCACAACAAAAAGAATATCTAAGTTCTGTGGATATTGCTTATGCTAAAGGTATTTTAGATGAAGTGTCATTTGCTTATGCGTATTTAGAGGACAAAGAAACAAAGCATCATAAGTGTTTTACTTTAAAAAGCAGACAAGGTAAAAAAACTGATTTATTTATGTTGGGATTTAATCCTGCTTATCAAAGAATATACGATATTGACCAATCAATACTAGAAGTAACTTCATTTGATAGAGAAATAATTGAAGCTTTGAAAGTTGATGTTAAGAGTGTTGATGAAATGAGATCTTACAGACCACAACAAAATATATTTGGAGTGACCAATCCCACAAACATTCATAATGCTTTTAGTTTAACCATCTAATTTAATAAAGGAAAATTATGAAACAGAAAATAATCTTAATAAATGGTGATATTGGGGTAGGAAAGTCATTTCTGTCTAATATTTTTGTGCAAAACGGTTTCACCAAGGAATCTTTTGCACATACCCTAAAAGAATTAGCATACACCATGATGAAAGAATACTTTGATGGGGTAGTACCTGAAATGATTTATGGCGATTATACCGCAAAAAAACAGCGTTTACAGCCATGTAAGGATTTTCGTGCAATAAATGCCTCTTTATATTTCGATTATTGGCTTAGATGTCAAAAAGTATCTTTGTTAGATGATAAAACTATATCGGAGTGTAAGGTTGATTTTTTTAAAAAAATATCCAAACCCAAAATAACTGCAAGGGAAATTATGCAATATTTAGGGACAGAAATACTAAGAGATCGGATACACAAAGACTTTCACGTTCTATCATTTTTAGATAGAACTAAAGGAGAAGGTAATAATATTGTTGTTGACGATTTTAGATTCCCCAATGAATATACTATTCTTAATCGCAAAAGAAAATTTGATACCTATACTGTTAAGATAGAAAAAGACTACAAAGAAAAGAAAGATAAAAACCCCCATATATCAGAAAATCAAGATTTACATATTGACTTTACTATAAAATTGGGGCATGATGAACTTGTTGGAGAAAAACATTACCAAGAGATTATGGATTTTATAAATGATAACTAATTTAAATGTAAAGATTAAAAATATATTAAAAAAAACTAAAAAAGGGTATTTCTTTTCTGATGTATTTTCTAATGATGTAAGGTGTATGATACAAGATTCAGTAACAATGGGTTCTGATACTTATGCTACCTGTAATTGTCACCTAGAAGCATTGGAAAACGAAGAAGATCCACAAAATTTGTCAATATTCCCAACCCCTATGGCTATAAGAGATATGAATATGCTTATTTATTTATCTTTGAGGGTTGTGTGTACGGATTGTGGTGCAATGAGAGATTTCGAGATAGAAACGGTTATTAATGAAGTTGAAACTCACAATAAATTTGTTGATGAGATAATCAAAGAAATTGAATCCCATGAAAAAAAGCCTAACAATGGTACAAATATCATACCAATCCCAATTAATAACAAGCCTCCCAAAAGCAATAATGTTATGGGTAAAGTAGTTAAATTCACAAGAGATAAATCTAAGGAATGAAAAATGTCTTACGCTATTTCTATATTTGGTGATAATAAAGTTCTTGTTGGGGATAAATATCAAGATAAAGTATCGGATATTATACGATTTCAAGAATGGGAATATTTAAAAAAGTGGTTATACGAACAACATAAAATATATACCCCCTCAAAGAAAAACAATTTACACATTGTATCGGGGGAAACAACAACGGAATTTAGAACAAAGGGTTCTTTTGCATCAACAAGCTGTTGTTATTTTATGGATATTGATAATTTAAATGGTATGAGTATGAATGCGTTTATTGAAAAATATAAACATTTAAATCATCATTACATAGCGTATAATTCTGCTTCATGTCGCAAAGAAGATATAAGATTTAGGGTGGTATTTGAGTTGGATAGACCTGTCGAACATAAAGAATTTTTACATTTTTGGACAAACCTTAATAGATTATATGATAATTTATTTGATAAACAGACAAACTTTATAGAAAAAACCAATGCGTGTCCAAGAACATTTGATGGGGCATTAAATTTTATTTTAGAAAAAGGTAATAAAAAGGTATGTGTGAATAAGGTTAAAAACGCCTTTATATACACCCCCCCTCAAAAAAAATTAGATATAGAAATGTTCTCAGACTTCAAAGCGAAGCAGATAAAATTAAATGGTAGAGATGTTTATTGGAGTAGTATTAGGGATTGTCCATTTGTTCCAATGGATAAAGTACAAGAATATCAATCTATTATGAATACTGATGGTTCTGGACGATTCGATTTATTTTTTAGAATCATGTGTTCAGTGAGTAGTAAAGCATATAAGAGAAAATATCCCCTAACGACATCAGAATTAAACATGATTATGTCTGAAGTAGATGCTAATGGGTATCAGCGTAGAGAAAAGAAAATGAGCTACATTAAATCTCTAACAAATGCCATTAAATTAGGACAAACTGTTGGTTAAAAATAATGCTTGATTTTTATGAATAATTATGTTATAGTAACAAAGATCAACATTCAAAGGAGAATACAATGTCAATTCTAGGTATTTTTAAATCAAAACAGCCCATCATTAAAAAGAAACTACATAAATCACAAATTAAGTTGATTAATTGCTTAATGAGTGATGACTACCTTATTAGCATAGATAAAAAAGAATTAATTTTTGATACCTATAAAGTTATCATGTTAAAGCCCAAAGACAAACAATACCTTACTTTTATTATTTCTGAAAATGGGGAATTTATAAAAGATCAAGTAAATGCAGAAGATATGTTTGAACATGACTATCATTTGGTGGCATACATCAACGATAGATTAGAAGGGCTATTGATTGACTTTAACACTGTTGTTAAAAATGAAATATCTGAAGAAGTTTATGAACTAAGAAACGAGTAAAAAAATGATTATAAACGAGCAAGAATTGCAATACCACAATCTCTTACAGGAAGT
>JAULBV010243369.1:0-12180 GCA_032358295.1 Pterothamnion heteromorphum | reverse complement strand
CCCGCGCCGGGGCGCCACCGCAAGCTCTCCCACCTGCCGCACGCGCGTCATTTCGCTCCTCCCCCAACTGCGTCGCCGCCGCCACCGCTCGCCCTCCACCCGCGCGCCCGCGCGCCTGCGCGCCGGAAGGGCTGCGTGCCGCGCGCCGTTGCGCTCCTCCACCAACTGCGCCGCGCCCGCGCGCTGAAATGGGCCGTGTGCCGCTCGCCTTTGCGCCTCGTCCCCAACCGCGCCGTTCCGCGCGCGTCTGCGCCCCGCCCTCACCCGCGCCGGGGCGCCACCGCAAGCTCTCCCACCTGCCGCACGCGCGTCATTAATGACGCGCGTGAAATTTCGCTCCGCCCCCAACTGCGTCGCCGCCGCCACCGCTCGCCCTCCATTCGCGCGCCCGCGCGACGGATGGGCTGCGTGCCGCGCGCCGTGCACTCCGTCGGAAACCGCGGCGGGGCGCCACCGCAAGCCTTCCCTCCCGCCGCGCGCCGGCCATTTCGCTACGGCCCCAACCACGCTGCGGCCGCCGCCGCACGTGCTCCCCTCCTGCCGCGCGCCCGCGCTATTGCGCTCCGCCCGTAACCACGCCGCCGCCGCAACACGCTCTCGCCTCTTGCCGTGCCCCGCGCGCTTGCGCTCCGCCTCCATCCTCCGGCTCCACCACACGCCCTCCTCACCTGCCACGCGGGGCTGCCCGTCGTGCCACGTGGCGCGTAGCGCGCGCCATTGCACTCTGCCCCCAACCGCGGCGCCAGCGCCACCACAAGCCCTCCCTCATGTCGCGCGCCCGCGCCTTTACACTCCGCCCCCAACTGCTCCGCGTGCAATCCCTCCCCCCTGCCATGCGCGGCTGCCCGTCGTGCCGCGGCCACCGCGAGTGCCGCAGTCAACGCTCACCGCCTCCTTCCCACGCCCTCTCATCACGAATGCGTCGCGGCGCACGCTGAGAGTTGTGCACCTCAACATCGTCACGGCGTGCGCCGCCGTCAAGAAATGGACGAGCTTCCCAGCGTCAAACCGCGCGCCCGGCCAGCACTCCGCGCACAGGCCGTCAATGAACTTGACCAATCGCGTCGGATTGCGCAGACCACCAGCCCTCCCCAACCGCCTACCGTTCCCGATGGCGTCGTGCCGTGCCTGGCCCCGGCCATTGCTGCTCGCACGACTCGCCGATCGCGTCGAGTCGCCCGCCCGGACCGCGCGCTGGCACGGTTCGCGCTCGGCGCACTCCGGCACGATCGCGATGTACCGACACGCGGCACGCACGACTTGGTGCCGCGCATCGGTACGCACGACTTGGTGCTCTGCGCACGCCCCCGATCAATTGCAAGCTGTCCGCGCGTGTCCTCCACGCACACGTCGTGAACGGCGTCGATGTCGTTTCGAGTCGCGCCCACGTCGGTCGCGTAATCGCATTGGGTCGTGCACCCAGTGGGCCGACGGTGACCCATTGGCGTCGGACTCTGCGGCCGGCTCGCGCTGCCTGTCACGTCCTTTGCGTCCCGCGTTGCCGGCTTGAGTCGATTCAATCGCCGCATCACTCGCGTTGCTCGCCTTAAGGAATCCTCGCCGCCAACTACCAACTCAGATGCTCCCTCGCCGCGGTCGGCACGTTTTGCCCGCCGCGGGCGGTTCAGCGTCACGTCATTCCCTCGTCCGCCTTGACTTGACCACCACATCGCACGCGACTCGTTTCGACGACTTACTCCTGCCGCGTGGCTCGGCGTCAAGTCATCCTCGGCCCGCCCGCCTGGCTCCCACCGACTGACCCTTCGTGCCGACGACACTCGGCTTGACGGCACACGGCAGGCGCGCCGACCCGTCCCCCTCGTGCCGTGCGCGCGGCATGGTCATGGTGCCGTTCGATTCGCGCCGACTGCCCCCCTCGGCTAAAGTCACCCTCGCCGCTGCAGGTACCGGCAAGCGCGCCCATAGGGTAAAGTCTTCATCGCCGCTGCCGCTGCCGGCGTCCGAAACGTCCTTCCTTGCAGTGCACTGCCGGTACGCGGAGCCGCGGCTCCGCGTACCGTCCGCGGAAGGATTGCAACGAAAGCGCGTCTCGACAGCATATCCGCATCTCCCCGCGCTGGTGGTTCGTGCAGTCGAGGCTCTGTTCTGCCGCTCACGACGCTGCTGGTTTTCCCTGCTGTGCGAGCTCCTCGTCCCGGGTGCACACAGATCCCCGAGCGTGCTGAATCTCTCGCGCGCGGTAAGTTGTCACATGCAAGCTATTTTACTGCTGGCCATGTCGCGTTCAACGCGTAGTCAACTTTACTCCTCACACGACGTCCTTGTCCCGCTTCCTTACTCCAGTTCGACGCGCGGATCCTCCGTATGGAGTCCGAGCCCACTAACCCTGAACACGTACTTGCATATCTCGCCCGTATCCGTCAGTATGCCGCGCATGGTCACATTGACTGTTCCACCCTCGGAGACCACGTCCGACTCGTTGACCTCGCCTGTACCAGTACAAGACACCCATTCCGCGAGTAGAGTTTGGAATAGGTCGTTCACGCGCGGTAGAAACCATCGCCCACAGCAGCGAACGGTGAGCCGTCCGCCGTCCTTGGGCTTGAGTCCACGGTGCTGGAAGTACTCCTCAGCCACGTGACGGGAGGCGAGGCGCGCAACTTTTACGTAGAACGCACGCATTGCAGCCGGATCGTCCGTGATATGAACAGGGAGGTTATCCAAGGGCGAAGTGCTCGCAGTCGTCGCAGTGCTCGTAGTACTCTCCATATGGAGAAAGATTGCAAGCGCAGATGATTGAGGTAGAACGGCGGCGGACGGCAGATAAGTGCAGGGAGTGGTCGTCGCGACAGAGGGGAGGCAGCTGAAGAAGGACTTCTTGGTGAAGAGCAGCACGACTCGGAAGTTGGCGAGTGGTAGTTCGCGAGTGGTAGGATGAGGAGAGGAACAGAAAGTGGGGTGGCGACTGCGGGGCTGAAGTTCGGTGTCGTCGAAGCACGGGAGGAAGGACAAGAGCACAACGTTCTTGGCGGACGGTATGAAATCGCGGCGGCGTCTGGTGAGAGTAAAGGCGTTTGGGAGAGTAGAGGAAGCAGATGACGAGCGAATGTCTGAGGACAGCGCCTTGAACTTGTCTCCTTGTGCATGCCGTCGTCTTAGTCCCCGTCGCTTCTGAGATGCTTCTGCACCGCAATCGGCAGTCTCCCTCGCTTAGTCATCGCCTCGAAGTTGACCATAACTCTTTTAAAGCGTTATGACGAAAGAACGGGCGGGGAAGAGAGGTGTTGAAAAGCACACAGACGAAGTTGATACAGCAGAAAGGGAACAGAGGTATTGAAAAGCACACCGACGATGAGAGAAAGGGCGGGGAACAGAGACGTTGATGACGGTGGGCTCTGCCTCATTCCTGGTCACTGCGAAGGTGCTTCTGT
The DNA here is from genome assembly GCA_032358295.1 of Pterothamnion heteromorphum. Lineage (NCBI taxonomy): Eukaryota > Rhodophyta > Florideophyceae > Ceramiales > Ceramiaceae > Pterothamnion > Pterothamnion heteromorphum. Next base: position 8,788 of record JAULBV010243369.1, on the reverse strand, counting down.
ACAGCCACTGGTAACCTCCCTCGCTTCGTCATCGCCTCGAAGTTCAACATCACGGTTGCCGCGGACACAGTCCCTCGCCATGCTTTCTTCCTGGCCTTCTTCGACGTCTGTAGGAACGATAAAGTATATTTTCCTTCGAAGGCATTGTCACCCTTCTCGAGCTGTAGCCAGTGAACCTGGAGTGTCACATGTTGTCCGTCCGAGTCGTCGCACTCCACGATTTTGCCCAGCCAGAATGGCGCGCCATCTTTCTCCCCTCGGGACTTAACCGCGACGTAAGAGTTCCTAGCATAATCATAACTCTTTGCGGTAAGATCACTTGTGGCCATTAGCTTTCCGTCAGTTTCCGCAGCATCATCCGTGTCATTGGCGGCACGCGCCTCAGTCCATACATCGGTCGGTCTAGGAATACCTGATGCATGTAGTTCTAGACAGTCTGCCAGGTCCCAATGGAAGTGGTCGACGCGGCTGGAAAAGACCGTATCCCTAAGTTCATGCAACTCTCGTACCTTTCCTGTATTCTGTATCCGCCATTCCTCCGAGTTCAACCTCTTCGAAACTTCATCTTTGCCTGGAGGTGCTGATATCTGCGTGGGTGGTGTCTTGTGCAGTGAAGGTTCCTTCTTGAGGAACCCACCCAGTTTCCCATTCGACACACGGACCGGTCTCCAGTCGTCTTTGGACCCTACCTTCACATGGCACTCGGTGTTAACATCCACTTCGCTTTCTTCCCCATCTCTCCGCAGGAACAAGAAATACTTGTACTGTGTGATGTGTGAGATATTCCAAAGGCAGTTTTCCAATTCGCACAAACCTGACCAGTTCACAGTCTTTCCCATATGAGTCACCTTGGTTTCGCTGTTAAAAACTGTACCTAGTTCTTGGTGCAGATCGCGCAAAGTAATGGCGTTATGACTCCTTAATCGCTCTGCCGACCGGCTGAATACTTGGTCTATATCTTCGTGCGTGTGACCGACGGGAAGAAAAGCAACTTCAATCCTGTCGAACAGGCGGCGGTGCACGAGGTATTCCATGTATGCCATGAAGTACTTGTTTTTGTTCTCACGGGAGCAGTTATCTAACTGCACATATAACTCACGTGGTAGAGGTCCGTGCTTCGCCTTCGTGGACATTACGCGGTGCATGGCTTCAATAATGTGGTTGGCACCGGTTGCGTGCTCCTCAGTCATTGTCAAGAAGGACACCTGATGTGGTTTGCCGTGTACCATCACTCCGACGAGCTTAACTTTTAGAGCATGGCCTCTGGCTTCCTTCGTCTTGACCATAAAGTGGGGTAAACCGAAGGCCGACTGGTCGGCTCCGTCGACAATGACCGATAAAAAGCGGCCTGGGTACGTGATAGCGTTCTCGCGTTTCTTTTTGTATTCACGCTTTTCCCGCTGTACCATATCCCGGTGACCTGCTTTCTGACGTCTTATTTCTCGAGTGTCCCTGCCCTCTGTGACTGCGTCCTCCAGTGCCTGACGTAGTTGTTCGCAACGCGTGCACTTTGCAAAGCGAGACACACGTCGAACCTTGACGTATGCGCAATGTGCGTTCCAGACCTGATAGAAGTACACCTGCGAGGGAGGAGTACCGCCATGCACCTCGGCGTAGTCCTTCTTGAAATGCTCGTAAACATCCCGGCGTCGAAAGAAGGGCAGGTGCGTCTCATGTTTGTCCGGCATTCGGTCGCCAATGTTTTCTGCTAAACGCTCAAGGAACGTGATGACGGCGTCCTTCCCCTTCGGGTTAGCTATTGCATCGCCACGTTCCTCCGTGTTGTTCATGGACCGGGGAAATGCCGTCGTTGTGCGCTTGACCGACGCTTGCAGATCGCGCGAGAAGCGAAATGCGCGGATTAGGAAATTCGAACAAACTTTGCGGCCGTCGAAGAGGAAAGAACCATCCGAGCCCAGCATGTAGTGCAGAAACCTTCTCCGTTCTGTTGGGCTTTGCTCTAACATCCGATTCATTTTGTCTTTTAGAAAGGATATGTTACATGAGCGGAAACATTTCCGTCTCCGACAACACCGGCGGCGGCGGATCTCGTCATCACTGACACTGCGAACCGTCTGCTTCCATCGCTTCCTCCGTTCGGATTCTTCTACGATTCTGCGGTTCCTCTTGACATACCGATAGGATCGACCCCCACTGTCCTTCTCACATTCATCCTCGTCCGTTCCACTTGTGTCGATGTTCAAGTCGTGCTCGCCGTCCATTCCTTGGTCCTCGTCGTTGTCGGCATCAGGTTCATGTAGTCCTCCAGACCGTCCATGGACGTTACCGCGAACTATATTCCCCTTTCCACGAGCTGTACTCCTCTTCTGGCAGGGGACTATGTCATCCTCCTCCGACTCGGACATTGCCTTATACTCACTGTCGCCGCCGTCACTGTGGTCAGCGTCACACTGGCTCCCACTTTCATTCGACGAAGACCAACTTATGTTTCGCTTGAGTACTTCCAGAGAGCTGACGCCTTGGGCATGTGCGTCACCTGCACCACCGGCTTCGCCCCCGAGTGCACGGGCCACTGTGCGCGACTGCTCCGAATCCGTAGGTGAATCTAGCCTCCGGGCCTTGGCCGTTCGATTCACACGAGCGCCATGAACGGGCTCGATACCAATTTCCTCGTCACTCTCTTCCCGAACGCGCTTCGGTGCCATAATCCGGATGTTATCTCTTCCGCGAGACAGAACAGGAGAACATCGTACATTCTCGTTGAGTGTGCCGCGGCGTTGGGCAGCCTGTTGCGTACGGCGCGGGCTAGTGCGAGGGCCAGTACTTGCGGCACCGGCGGCACCGCGAGGGCTTGTACGACCGGCCGTACTGGCGGCACCGGCGGCGCGGCGTGGGCTTGTACGACCGGCCGTAGTGGCGGCACCGGCGGCGCGGCGTGGGCTAGTGCGCATTGTGGTGGCATTCGGCACTTTTCCGTTCGCGCGGCGTGGGTTACTGCGCTTTGCCGTGGTATTCTGGTCTGGTGCAGCACCGCGTGGTGTGCGTGAGGATGATCGCGGCGCGACCGACGGCGAGGCCGAGTGCGCTGCAGGTCGTAGTGAAGAATTCCCTCGTGGACGATGATGAGCCGGTTGGATTTCGTCTTCATCATGGACTCCTGGATGACTGCGGTTCTTCCGTACACTGCTTCTTTCTCCCCTTGGACGTGTCCCAGTGGGAAGGGCCCGACTTGTATTCCGAGGAAGCGAGCTGGCGGCGCCGGGTGCGCCGTCCGTGGAGGCCGACTTCATTGTGCCGACGTGATCCTCTACGGTGCTGTCATCTGGGTTGAGCATGGCGGGGTGCAGCGATATGGGAGAAGCAGGTACGAAAAGCGGTGCGTACGTGTGGTCGAGATGAGGGTACTTGTCGTAGGTGTTGAGGGGGAAAGTGGCAGTGTTGGAGACCGCCGATTGACCTAGGGTAAATTTAGAGGACGGAGTGGGTGTGATCTGTTCACAGATATGGTGTGCTCACAGGTACAGTGCAGTCGCACGCGATGTGCATGGCGCGATCTGAAGTCTGCCTAAAAAAGGGCTGTGCGCGGCAGGTGCCCCAGTTTCTCGTTTCCAATACCGATATTCGTCGGGAGAAACGTTGAGCCGCTGTATGGCAACGGCGGTACGTCGAGAATTTCGGAATGGTCAATTAAAACGTACAGTGAGAATTTTGGCCGTGTGCAACGCCATTCATTGTATGATCAAGATCGTGTCAGGGTGTGTATATTTCTCGAGTCTAAATCTTATATTCGGATAAGAGAAAATTATGGCTATCCATAATTAATTACTGTATTTGACGCGATTTGGTGCTGTGGGCCACGCCATGTTGGCGCAAGGCGCGAGAGCCCCACCGCTGCCGGAACAATACTCCTACTAAGTCGTCCCGCAACGCCACCGCCAATCTTCTGGTGGGCTTCTGGTGGGCACGCCCGTCTGATATGGATCATTGCCATGTTACTGCTCGACTCCGAGGCGACCGGAGTCTTTTTGCTGCTAAGTGCTGGTTCGCTTCCTGTGGGCAAAAATGTGACAGTTCTTCTATGACAGTATGGTACCTCGCTGAGAAGCCGACTGGTAATGCTCCATGCACGACTTGCACGTTCCATACCTCCTACCTTGTCGCTGGTGGTCACCCCCTTCCTGACCTATGACGTGGACAGACGATTTCCCTGTCGCCTCCCTCTTGTGTATACATCGTACGGCATATGCAACACCCAATGCCTCCCAATTCGGCGCTTTAGTAATGTACGCAGTGCTCTTCACCATGCCCGCAAAGTTATTATATATTGTTGTTTAGCATTCGCAGCGGTTGCACCGTACTCTCGTCAAGAACGGATCGCAGTTTTTTAAACATCGCTGATGTACTTCGTCATGCTACGTTGTTTTCGGTGTTGTCTCACTTCACAGAGCGCGCACATACCTAGGTATTAGCATGACGCTCTGCTCGAGCACTTGCCATCAATGCACGGGGCGACATCAATTTACTACTGAGCCGCTACGTGGTACACAGCGGGGCATCCCCGCTGTGTAGCACGTACAGAATAAGTGAACGACAGTCCCGTGTGCCAAATCCGTCCAATGCCGCATCCAGTACCCCACCTCCCGTACTGCAGCCCAAGCGATACTGCAGCCCAAGCGATACATGGCAGCCGAGGACGAGTCAGGACGCTGCAGCAAACCTGCTTGTTCGTCTATGCCCGCACGCTGCGCATGTTCTTTCAATACGCAGTGTTGCGTTGTTCGCTGGAGCAGCGCCTGCTCCAGCGCGTTTCGCAGGCCTCCTTCCGTCCGGATCATGAACGCAACGCGTGCCATGCTGTAAGCGCCCTCTAGGCGTTTCCATGGCATAGCGTGCCAGTGATGCGATGCGAGCCGTGCAACATTGCGTGATCTACATCATGAAAGGCACCGACGCCCCCCGGCCTCTGGACAGGTGGCATGTACGTACGGGCCCGTAAGCCCATAATACAATATAAATCTGTCGTATAATGCTGAGGAAGTGGTGTGTATTCGTACAGCGGTCTTACTAGGGATCAATACGTACACGCCCAACAGATAATATCGGATGACCGCAGGGTTGCAGAGCGCTCAGAGCCCACCTCATTCGTGCACTGTGACCCGGCATCAAGAAACGGACCAACGTCGAAGCCTCAGCTGATGTCAGTTCATGTTCAAGCCCTTTCCCATGCCACCCTCCCGGAAGAAGACAGCGAACGCCCGGTCCGACTACACTAGAATGATGACATCGAAGTTCGGTGACCTCATAGAGGGGTCAGTGACGATCACGGTGAACCCAATGGCTTGTGTGAGGATTCTCAATACTCGGCCTATATCCGCTTCAGGTGTTTCTCGCCTCAAGCTGCTGTTCCGCGGTGTAACGCAAACAAGTGACAGTAATGGAGATGGTATTGTGGCTGGAGTGGAAATGCCGCTGGTACTTGCATTGACCGGGGCGTATGAGACGCTGCTGGACGACAATCTCCGCGCGCGAATGAAGGACGATATGATGAAGGGCATGGGCGGGGAGGACGGACAGTCAGGTGTTACAGTTTCAGAAGAAGCACTGCAACGGGAGAAGAAAGCCCATACCGTATGGCACGGTGTTCTTGATGGCGCGCATAGCCTTCAGGGCTTGCATGAGCTGTGCACAGAGGAACCAGACATCTGGAGCGAGTTCAAGTGGTTCGTAACCAAACTTAGGGGTGGTGTTCCCGCCGAGGCGTACAAACCACTAGTGCGCACGCGTAACGCTATGAAACGAGAGACATTTTATGTCGAGGTCACGCTTCACGAGCAGCTGAGGGGTTTGAAGGACGAGCATATGCGCCTCATGGCAGAGAAGGGAGGTCGGAAGCCAGCGTCTCACGAAGTGACTAGGGCATACGATGGCTCTACACAGAACAACACGCTTCGCCAGGCAGCCAGCACAGCCGCACGTCTGGACCATCGCGTGCTAAATGCGATTGGAGACGTGATCCACGGAGAGCACCCTGACATCTGTGTACAATTAGCCAAGGACCGAGGACTTGGTGATAAGACGGAGGATGCAATTATGGGGGAGGTCGATTGCAGAGTGTACAGGAAGTTCCTTAATCTGACCTCCCTGAAATCGGCGACGTCGTTCATGAACGCGGATGGCGAGGAAGGTGTTCTGGCGCAAGTGAACACAATCTACCGTGCCCGAGACGTCTGTGCGAACAGCAACTTCAAACCAGTCGGCCATAAAATCGTAACCGAGCAGTTCGCGCTGGCAAAGGAAGCCCGCAAGCAGGAGGACAGGTTTTTGATTCTCTTGGAGGTTAGGGACTGGCCGACCAAGATGTACACAGTGAGGGATAATTTGCTGCGCTCAGCCAAGTTCGACCAAGAGCTGAACCAGGTGAACGGTGACGCTCATGCAATTCTCCCATCACTGCTTCAATGCTGTCACAGGAATTACCCTGCCCTTGGTGCTCAGCTCGAGGAGAAGTTCAAGGCTATTACGGAACTCGCACGCGCTGAGAAGTGTGATGGAAAGGAGGGGCCTGTAACGGAGACTGGAGGTACACCTCCTGCTGTTCAGAATACAACTGCGGCAGTGAACCAGCCAGAAAAGGAAACGCCTCCTGCCGTACAGAACAATGGGCACAAAGATGTGGCACCACCTGCGAACACGAAACCATCTGATCCGCCGGAACCGGCCGTGGTAGAAACCAACCTGGAAATCCTCGGTATCGAGACCTACGAAATGAGATGGCAGGATTACTTCAAGGAAGTACGATGCGTGAGCAGTGTACGGGTCGACGGAGTCATAGTAGACCCTCCCTAAAACGTACCTAAAAGCCGGAGTGGCAATGGAACGGGGTACGAGGATAACATTGAGGAAACAGAAATGCTGGAGTTCGCGTCAGTGGTGAAACGGAACCTCAAAACAGGTAGCTACGTACCCATTTTCAGCTCCCATGAGACGTCAGTGACATGGATCAATGTGATGAGCGACGCTGGTTTCAAAGTCACCAGGCCGCCAGTGGTGATTACGAAGAAGAACATGCCGTCCCGAAATGTACAGGACCTGCCGAGGAATCACCTCGAGTTCCTCGTCGTTTGCAGGAGCCCAGGGAAACACCCGGACGGTTTCAACCCCAACTTCAAGTCTAACTTCAACCTCATCAGCCCGCAATCCGAGAGGGGGTTCAATTCTATCACTGAAGTTCCTGTGACACCTAACAAGCTCCTCCGCCCGGGCTGTAAATCACCAATACGGGTGGAAGAGAAAAGCCATGACCTCCTCCTTGATCTCATCGACATGTACGTGCCAAAGGATGGTACTGTTCTAGATATGTACGCCGGCACCATGTCCCTCGGTATTGCGGCTATTCGCATGAAGCGGAAGTGCATACTGGTGGAGTGCATGAAGGACTGCTACGCGGACGCACTGAAGCGACTTGAAGACGTTGCGTCCGCTACAGTAGCGGCAAGGACAGACGAAGGCCGAAATGAGAGAATGCGGGGCGGAAGCAGGTCATGCGCTGCAAGTGAAGCACCGTCGTGTAATAGAACCCGCCTGAACCCGCCTGATACGCCATCGAAATCTGTGGAGGCGTCCACGCGCATGGGCACATCTCCGAACACCGCTGCAGAAACCGCTCTCCCAACTGAAACGAGCACAGAAGTCAATAGCGCCTCTCAATTGACTGCCAAAGCGACAACGCAGGAAGCACGCAGTGGAAGTGCAACCGGCGTAGACAACGTTGTCAGTCTTTATGAACCAGGTGATCACGTCACTCTGCTAGTGGACGGCGTTTCAGTTGGTACCGCTACACTGCATGTACCGGAAGAATCTCCAGTGGACGGTGACGGTGATTGCATGAAAGCAACCGGTCGCGAACGTATGCTTCGCTCCGTTTTCCGCCGTCGATTGCACAACCACGATCTGGTTGAACTGGAACAGGACGGACAGGTTCTGGTCGTCGTCCGGAACGTAAAGGTGAAAGAGAGCTATACAGGCACAGCTTGCCCGTATAAAAGCCCAGGGGTTGACGAAGAAGAGCATGTGCTCGAGGATATTCATGCATCCGGGTTCTACGTCTGGGACGCTTTGTCCTTCGTGAAGCTAAGCTCATCTGTGTGAATGAAGTCTTTCTATTTCAGGTTCGGCTAAGGCAGTAGGCATCTCCATAGCGAAACTATACGGCAGCATTCATGAAAGTAAACATGTATCGTAGTAAGCGAGAGACTCAGCGAGAGGTGAAACTGGATGACGCATTTACGATTCTACTTAGTCCCACTCTCCAAGACCACGTCGATGACCAACTCCCCCGTGTCCAAGACCTTTCCCTCCTCCAGCACTTCCTCTTCTACCCATCCAGTCTCCAACACTGGCGATCCAGTCGCCAACACTGGCGAAGGCATGTCAGGAATGCCGAGGTTTGAGGGAGCACGTCTTCCAGACAGTGGAGTGGACCTGGTGCGCCGGGTGGGGCCTGTGGGCACCGGTCGACGGCTTGCCACGCGAAGCACGGGCGCGCGTGGATCGTACCCCGGCCGGTCTTGGGGGCGCGTACACTTGGTCCGCGCCATCTTTTCAGATGTTGAGAATGAGGTGACTTGGGCTTTGGTGCGGTCGCGGGCCAGATGAAGACCTCGGCGTGGGCTATTAGAGGCACAGGCGACGTTTGAGCAGGCCGGGAGACTGGTAGGCGGCAGGGGGATTTCTGGTGTGAGCGGAGGAATCGGTGCTATACCGTGCACATGGCCTCAGAGGCGACTTGCCGTGGCGAGAATAACTTGTGCGCCTGCTGCGCGCGCAG
>JAULBV010243258.1:0-12182 GCA_032358295.1 Pterothamnion heteromorphum | reverse complement strand
CGCTTTCCATTCTTAACTACTTCTTTATTCTCTTGGTTAACATAAGCCAGTATAATCTTAAAAGTATCTTTAAACTTATTCTCGCAAGTTGAGCATCCTACCAATACCTCAGCAGTTTTATCTACTTTAGAATAGGCTTCTAATACTTCCTTAACGGCTTGTTGAGATTCATCGGGTCTAATTATATCCCTAGCAACCATTTCAATAAATCCTTTATGTTTTAATAGTGTTTCCATTATTTTAGTTTATTTCTTAATTCTGACTTAAATTTTACGTTTTGATATATTAATTGTCTATGATTTAAACCTAGTTCGCTTGCTATCTCTCTGGTACTAGTAACAACTGACTTAAACAATATTTGTCCTTTTAACGGTTGCTCTCTAACTAACTTAACTACCTTATCAAACTTCATATCAATATCAAAGTTATAACTTTCATCTTTAATATCAAAATTTAATTCACAAAGATCATTCCTTTCAACTAATACATTTTTACTATTTAAGTACTTTTTATCTCTATATCTACTTTTGTTAAGCCAATGTATTTTAGTAGAACAATAGCTAATAAACTTACCTTGATTCATTATTTCTATTAACTTATCTTCATCTGTTTCTAATAGTGATAAAAGAAACTCTTGGAATAAATCATCTTTGATATAACGATAGTCGCAAAGTTTAGCTGTTAAATTAATCAACAGTTTACTATTCGCTGCAATGGTTATTAACTGATTCTTATCGATGAACAAACCTACAAAATATCTTTGACACTACAAAATAATATTTAAAAAGGGGTTTTCTCATCATTAATCACTATGTCTAGAAAGTCTGTGTTAGGGGGTAATTGTTTGGGTGTTTCATAATGTAACCAATTATCATAGTTAGGAGTTCCTTTGTAGTAACGTCCATTTGATTTATCCCAGCTAAATTGAATACAGCCAGTTTGTCCCCAATGTTTAAATTTAACTTTTTGGATATAAACTTCTGTCATTAAAGTTTTAAAGTTACGATAAACTGTAATACCATTTGCAGTTTTGTTATAAAAGTTAGCTGAACCACTAATTGAATAAAGATTAGGAATGTCGTATAATTCTGGATCATCTTTACTTTTTTGTATTTTAGTAGGATGAGCAACAAGAAAACAATGAACTTTGTTTAATTCACAAAAGCGTGTAATTTTATCCAACTGCTCACTAATATATTTAGTTTCATTAGCAGTATATTGGTGGTCTAATTTATTCCAAGCATCTATTACAAAACAATTAACACCCTTTTTCCTAACCAACTGCCTAACTGAATCTAAAATATTATCAAGTTTAAAGTCAGATTCTGGATTAATAAAAAAGAAGTTCTTTGAATGATATTCAATCATATTTTGTAAATCAATCGGACTTAATCGGTTGCTACCTTCAAATGGTTTACCTATCATTTTTTCAGCAAACTTACTAAAGTGTAATTCTAATGGATGATTTTCTGGACTGAATAAAGCTGTTTTCCAACCATGTGAAACATTTAAACGACAAAGTAAAAAGTCTAAGAATTCAGATTTACCATGTCCTGGTATTCCAGTAATACAAGTTAAGTAACCCTCTTGGAACTTTAAGTGCATATCCATTTCAGCCATACCAATACCACACCCACTAGGTAAACCATTGTTATAGTAATTGTAAATATCCTGCTTAATATCATTTGCATCAAAAACTCCTACTATTGGGAACTCTTTAGCATCGTTAATACAATCTAAAGTAACTTTAATGCCATATTTGATTAAGCAATCGTTTGCATCTTTACAATCTTTAAAAACTACCTTACTACAATTTTCATAACCTAAACGCCTTGCAAGTTCATCTTGTAAGTTTAAACCAGCCTTATCATTATCTACTGCAAGTATAAATTTAGTATTATCGTTAAATGAATTGATACAATTATCTAGGTATTCCATGTTAATTTTACCCATAGTAGCACCATTAGGAACTGATATAACATTATGTAAACCACATTCATATAGAGTTAAGGCATCCATTTCACCCTCAACAATTATGATAGTATCATTGTCTATTGTGCAATCTAAGTTGTAAAATATAAGTTCAGCATCTTTGTAAAGTTTAAAGTCTTTATCTTTACCTCTAGACTTGATATTTATTAGTTCACCATTACGAAAATAGTTAAATTGAATTGTTGGAATATCCTTTTTTGCTTTTGGCATCCATTCAACTGATTCAGATACTTTTAACTCTAATAGTGTTTTTTCACTAATTAAACGTGATTTAAAGAACTTTAAACAGTTTTCTGTATATTTACTTAACTCTATTAGTTTAGGCTTCTTATATTCAATTTTTATGTGTTTTTCTGTAAAGTCTTTAAATTCTACTAAAACAATACCACAATGGTTACAACGTCCTGCACCTTTAGATAAGTTAAAGCTAAAACATTTATCAGTTTTCTTTTTACGAGATGCTGAACATTCAGGGCAAACCATTTGATTTTCACCATTCTTTTGAACATCAATAATATATTCTTTTTTATCCGTTAGGTTAATTACTTTTAAATCTGCCATGTTAGTAAACCATTTTAAGTGGTGCGTTATTATCTTTAGGTGGGTTTTTTAGAATCCAGTTTTTAAAGTGGGAAACAAATTTACCGTAATTAGGATATTCAAGTTCAGCAAACTTTCTAAAATCTATTAACTTTAGTTTAACAGCTTCAATAGTAAATTTGTTAATTCTAGCTATCTCATTTATTTCGTTTCCGTTTTCAAATTCTAAAAACCACGTATCTATTATATTTATATTATTACTTATATTTATATTATTACTTATATTTATATCTTTATTTCTATTTTCCATATGATTATCATATGAATTTGATATGATATTTTTACCACTTCTATTTTTACCCCTACTTTCAGTGTATTTTTTACGCTTAACTATTTCATCTTCAAGTCTTTGATTGAAGTATTTACCCTCACTATCTTTAGTAAACTTGGAAAAGATATCATTATCATATGATTTACATATCAAAATCATATGAGATTCCTTTAAATGTCCTAATTGATGTTGAGCTAATAATAAACGCAAATATTTACCTACTTGTTCATCTGTAAAAAATTGTGTTCCAGTCATAAAATCACCTGGATAAAATAAAAATGCGGGATCTTTAGCCATTATATTGCTTTGTTTTTAAATCGTTCAATTTCCATGTAAACATCGTTAAGGCTAAATTTAGTTTTAACCTGACATTTCTTACCATTAACTTCTGTGTAAATTTTACCTTGTATTTTATCAAAGGTATTGTTACTAATTTTTATTGATTGTATCATAAAATAAAAAAGACCTTATAGGCGTTCGTCGGGCATGACTACTAACCAATAAGGTCTAACTTTAAAATTCTTTAACTCAATGCCCTGAGTGTTACAAATGCAAATGTAACTAATTAAAATCTATTTTGCAAATTTTTCGTTAAGATTTTTTCTTATTTCTAAATTAATATTATGATAAATATCAGTTATACTTTCAATATATTCGTTATTTAACTTATTCTGTTTTTCAAGTTCATCAACTATTTTGAATCCTTGTTGCTGCCAGATGTTAAAATCCTGCTTTAATTTCTGTTTATACTCCCCAGTTAGAGTAGTCGATTGCTCAACTACTCCTTTAATTAGGGCTATAAATATTTGCGTTTCTGTTTGTATCATATTATTTTACATTTAATCCACACATTTCTAAACAAGTTCCACACTTACCTAAATATGCTTTTTTATTAAATTTACTTACTAAAGCCTTTGATTTCATAAATCCCATTTTTTTAACGTTTATAATTTCATTTAAAACAAATTCATTTTTACTAGATGGTCTAAATACTGTATCAATAGTTAAATCATTTTTAAATAAATTTCTTTGTATTTCTGCTTTATGTTTACCTATATTATTTAACTCATTAAAATCACAGCTAACTATTCTTAAAACAGATTTACAATATGGTTTTAACCTGTTATATTCAGTTAATGATTTATTTATTAATCGTTCATTATCTAAAGCAGAAACAGAAGTATTAACACAAATATTATATTTTGATAATTCATTTAATTGTTTATCTGTTAAAGTATTCCAATGCCTTGTTATAATTACTATTTGTTTTTTAGATGAAATATCAAATAGTGCTAACTGGCTATTTTCTTTTATCTGTTTTATAATATTTATTGTATGCTGCCAATTTTCAGATGGATCACCAGAACAGCCAATTCTAATAAATGGCATATCTATTTTTTCAATCTGTTTAACTATTAAATTTCGGTGCGTTTCATTTTCAAAGTAACGTTCAATAGATTTACTAAAATCAATTCCATATCTTTTAGCTGTTTTATAAGCATAACAGTCATTATAGCATCCATTTGGATTTTCTAATAAACCACTTTTACAACCTTTGATAGTATCTAAATCCCAAATACCCCTCTCGTTTTTTGAGAGGGATACTATACTTTTGTATGTTTTCATTATAAACGTCCAACATTAGGGTAAAGTTCTTTAATCTTAGATGTATCACCTTTATAGAATACATAAATACGCTGCTCACATTTAGGATATTTACGGCTGTTTAATGTTTTCTTTGCAGTTGCACGTCTTGTAAATTCACTTTCTAAATAGATAATTTTATTGTAAATGTGTAAACCTTGCTCTTTAAAAAACAACTCATGTTCAGCATCACTACCATAATAACCACCATCTTTATTACGACTATCACCAGTCATTACAACAAAGAAAGTATTATCATTCATTACTGAAATAGCACGCTTATAACCCTCAAATAACATATCTCTAAATTGCTCATAAGTTGCTAAAGAGTTTAACTCACCATCTGGACTTTTACCATCATAATCAATATACTTTTCAACTTTGTAATAAGGTGGGCAGCTAAATACTAAATCATAATTCTGTTTAGGTGTAAATTTAGATGTATCTGATTTTAACCATTTAACATTTGGGAAGTCTTGACAAAGTGCATTATTAGCATCACATTGGTTTTGTCTAATTTCAGAAGATAAATACTCATATCCACAACCACCAGCCACAAAACCCATCTGAACACCACCACCAAAAGGATTATAAACACGAACTCCATTTGTAGGCATAAACATTCTAACTATAATTTCACACGCTGTTGGATCTAAAACACTTGCATTACCATTTAAGTCTTTAGAACTATCTGTTATAATTTCATCGTCAACAACTTTTTGTTTAGATAAAACAATATTAGACATTCCTGCTTTACCTTGCCAACATCCCTCACGACTTGCAAACTTTGGATTAGGTATATTATATTTTAAACCAGCTTCTTCTAAAGATGCGTTCCATGCTCTTTTAACTTTTAACCATTCACCACTTGTTGAGTTCCATAAATTAGTCATTGCCATATGGCATAATCTTTTAACTCTAACTTGTTCTTCTTTGCCATAATAAATATAAGTAAAATCACTTTTAGATAAATTCACTTTAAATCCTAATGCTAAAAATACTTTTGGATTTTCTAAATCATGCTTATTTGATACAGTCATAACCATATGATAACCATAAGTATTTTGGTCAATAATCTTTTGCACCATCATACTATAAATAGATTTATCTTTTTTATCTTGATACATTGCGGATTGTAACAAACAAAACTCACCTACAATATGATTTACCTCATAAGTAAAAAAACCAGCAAACTCATCATTAATTTTTAAAATAATAGCAGAATGTTTTTGCATATTTTTACGAGCTGCACGATAAGCTATCTTATCAATTAATGCTAGTTCAGCTACTTGTGTTTCATAACCCGAACCGATAACGCTATCAACTTGGATTAGTTCAATTTTGTCTTCAAATAATTTTTTTTGATTTTTCATATAATTAAAAAAGCCCGAATAAATCCTTGAAGGTCTCACGTTCAATTCATTATACGAGCTGTTTAAATTCGTTTGTTACCGTTATAATTGAGACCGTAACTTGCGACAAAACTATATAATTATTTTTATATTCCAACTAACTCAAAAGAAATAAAGTCATTATTTTTACTAACTATCTGTTTTTCAATATGTAAAATTTCAATATGCTTATCATTTATACCATACTTTTTTTGTAAAATATCCAGAAATGGTTTACAAATGTTATCTAAATCACTTGCTTTATTGCTAAATCCTACTATAATATTTAACCTATATGGTGGTGGTGGTATATTGATTTTAGGCAGTATTAACAGCATATCAGATTCATAACGTTTGTATGTTGGTGTCTTGTAGCGTTTGCCTTGCCAAGCACAATTTACGCTTAACGGTTTTATATTTAACTTTACCATTTGTCAAAGTTAACAAAAATAAACTATATTTGTAAAAACATTCCGTTGATTGAAACTAAGATTAAGCATTTGATTATTAAATTATTAAGCATTAAATTATTATAAACATTCCGAGCATGGCAGGAAAACCAACCGTAAGAAATACTATTGTAAGAGAGTATTTAAAAAAGTTCCCTAACGCTAATTATACTTCTTTATGTCGAAAGATATTAAAAGAAAATCCTACTAGCTTTAAAGATGTTGAAACCATTAGAAGTATGCTTAGACATATTGTAGGAAGTAATGGTAATGGTAATTTAAAAGATAAATCACTTTATCAGCCTAATAGAAAAAGTACATATGATTTGCCAGCTAGTTATGAAAATGATTTTACACCGTTTGAAATAAAACAAAGTAGAACTTTAATACTATCTGATTTACATTTTCCATATCAAAATAATAAAGCCTTAACTGTTGCATTAGATTATGGTAAAGAAAAGAAAGTAGATTGTATTTTAATTAATGGAGATCTAATTGATTTTGCTAATATTTCACGCCATGAAAAAGACTGGAGACATAGAAATATAACCCATGAGTTTGAAGCTGTTAAAACATTTTTAAAATCGTTACGTTTAAACTTTCCTAAAACAAAGATAGTTTATAAATTGGGTAACCATGACGAGAGATGGGAAAAGTTTTTATATGCAAAAGCACCAGAGATATTTGATATGCCAGAGTTTCAACTAGAAATTATATTAAGATTAGGTGAGCTAAAAATTGATATTGTAAAGGATAAACGACCTATATTATTGGGTAAGCTAACTGTTTTACATGGACATGAATTGATGGGTATGGGTGGTGTTAATCCTGCACGAGCTACATTTACTAAAACTATGGAAGATACATTAGTAGGGCATTACCATAGAACAAGCTCACACTCTGAACCTACTATGAATAACCGATTAATTAATGTGCATTCTCAGGGGTGCTTATGCGAGTTACACCCTATGTTTATGCCCATCAACAAATGGAACTTAGGATTCAGTTATGTAGAATTGAATATTAAAACTGGTGAATATTATTTAGATAGTAAAAAAATAGTTAACAATAAAGTTTATTAGTATGAATCTATTTGAGTTTAAAATATACGACACCCATGAATCTCAATCATTTGATGTTGATGGTTCTATCAATATAAAAGTAATTAGTTATTGGCATAGCTTTAAATTAACCATATCTACTGATGATTTATGGATAACATCTTATAGAGAATATGTATTAATAGACGATGAAAACAATTCTACACAATGCACTAAAGTATATTTAAGTGATGGTAGTTATGTTTATGCAGTTCTTAAATACGATACGTTTGATAAGAATTACCTAGCTTATTTGGAAACTATAAAAGTGCCTTTAGATACTCCTTAACTTTGTCCCAAAAGATAACTTGCTCTAGTTGCTCAAACTCATTAGTTTTACCATGTATTTGATTGTGCCGGTATAGTGTGTTACGTTGCTCCTTACATTGCATGATAGCTAGTTGTATGTTGGTTTTATCAGATATACAAGATATGCAAAGAATCTTATTAATATCGTTAAGCATAGCTATTGCTTTTACTTCGTGTTTTTCCATAGTGTGTAAATATAAACAATAATTTGCAATTTGCGAATCGAGAATTATTTATTATATTTGCTTAACAGTACCTATGAAGCATCCCTTTAGAACTGCTCACTAGTTTAGGTCTTTTTTGTGTAAGGGAATACATAACCTATGACACAATCCCGAAGCTATGATAAATTAGCTACTTATTATCTTCGGTTTTTTTATTTAGACTAATTATAAATATCACTTTCAACAAAATATTATTTGGTAGATTAAAACTAATAATATAATTTTACAACCGAAATACCTACTAAATGAAAAATCTTAACATTATACCCATGCAATTAAAACGCCTTTTAGTAGGGGCTATTTTTTGTGTGGGTATTTTAATTACATTTTAAAACTAACAAAATGAAACAAGAAACACTAATAATACCATTAATATTCCTAATAGCTATGATAGTGATTAGCTATGTAGTGTACAAAGAAGATAAACCAGTACAAGAACCAATCCAAGAAGTTGAACTATCAGAAGAAGAAATGTTTATTATAGAAGAACAGATGAAACGTGATATATTATTTTGTGCTAATTGGTGGAAAATACAAGGTAGGTTTAATGTAGCTCAGTATGTTAAATACTTGGAGTATAAAGCTAGTAAGGGATAACGGTTTTACGCATTTGCTTAGTGCGGACTTTAAAAGATAAACTTATTTTAAAAACGAAAAACATGAATACAGAAAAAACTTTATTAGAAAACGAAAACCCCGAATTGGGCAAATGTGCTATTATCGGTAGTTCATTGACTTGGATTGAAAAAGACCAAATAGCAGGTAAATGTTTAAATGAATTTTTAAAACACGAACCAGAAACATCGCCTTTATATGATATTAGTAGCAAGTTATTAAGACAATTAATAATTGAAGGTATTGATGCTGGGTTATATTTAGTTGCCTAGAATAGAAATGCGGAGTTAAAAATTTAATAATTAAAAACAAAACAAAAATTTTAAATAAAAAGCACGAATGTAGCACTTGCAGGTAACGGCATCAAGCTAAAAGCTGACCGCCTTTATAAGCGGTTTGGTGATGGCGGTTTGATTTTAGGTTGTGTTAGCACTTCGGTTTTTAGGGTAGGAAATTAAATAATAAAACAATGGCAACAGATAAAACAACAAGAGGTTAGACTAAAAATTTAAACCAAATAAAAAATAAAATGACAAACATAAAAGATGAAATTGCAGAAAAACATGGTTATGCTGATTTTTTTCAAATAGACATGACCGAGGATGACCATTATGAGAAAGTGGAAATTGAAAGAAATATTTTAAATGAGTGTGTAGAAGAACTCGAAAAACGAATAGCTAATCCTAAATGGATAAGTTTAAAAGAGAAAGATTTATCTCATTTAAAAGAAGGTGATGGAGTATTGACGCTTGATGAAAAAGGCAATATTATACCTTACAAATATTTTTTAGGTGGTTTAAATATGATTGGTGAACATTCAGATAATAACCGAAAAGTAACACATTGGTTTCCGCTTCCAAGTGTGGTGGA
This sequence comes from Pterothamnion heteromorphum, assembly GCA_032358295.1. Taxonomy (NCBI): domain Eukaryota; phylum Rhodophyta; class Florideophyceae; order Ceramiales; family Ceramiaceae; genus Pterothamnion; species Pterothamnion heteromorphum. The sequence continues at coordinate 2,717 of JAULBV010243258.1, read as the reverse complement.
AAAAACTGAGTGCTAACGTTCCGAGTATTTCTGCTGTGGCGACTACTCAAACCAAAATTACAAACGAAAAAACAAACTTAATATTATGAAAAATAGTGAAACAAAGGACATTCAGAGCCATAGCAGAAATACTGTGTTAGGCGCAGTTGATTTTAAATATCTAGGAATACCAAACATTTGCTTTTCTCTTACCGAAAAAGAAGATAAAAGGGAAATTGACTTTATAAAGCAAAGAATTGAACGAGGGTTTGATGATAGCGAAACTTGGAGTTTGAGAGATACTATTGCTTTATTTATTTTACCAAGATTGAAGCGTTACCAAGAAATTGCAAACGACTTTTTAAAACGAGATGATAAATTGGTAAATGATATAGATTGCTTTATAAAGGCAATGGAATTAGTTAGCAGAGATAATGGAAGTTGCATACATACACCCGAAGAAGAAAAGCAAATGTTTGAAGGATTAGAAAAGTTTCATAAAATATTTATGTCGCTTTGGTGGTAGGTCAATTGCGCCTAACGTTTTGCAGCTAATAAATCGGGCGGTGGAAACCTAGTAGATGTCCGCCTGTTTATTAGGTGCTGTTATAGGTAGGTTGTAACGAATGTTTAATTGAAAATTTAAAAGAAAAAAAACTATGAAAATACCAAAATTTGTAAATGTAAAAACAAGAAAAGAACACATTTGTATAGGTTGTAATAAGCCTATTGAAAAAGGTAGTGTTTGCCAATTTATGACATTTAGAGCACCTAAAATGATTGAAGATGATATACAAGTTGGTATTGAATATGTAAAAATGTGGCTTCATGATGATAGTGTAGGATGTTGGCAGGATAAAGAAGCGGAAGGAAATAAAAACATTGATAATCATTTATACGAAGATTATTACGAAAACCATTATAAGGACTTTCAGCCATAAAAATATAAATAACAATGCGCCAACTTACCCATAACGGACAGTATATGCGTTCGGTTGCATTAAAAATACCGAAACTTTAAATTAATATAAAAACTTAATAAAATGAACGAAACTTTGAATAAGCACGAAACTGCAACTGACGTATATACAGTGTTACCTGCCGTTTTTTCTCGAACTATTTTTAGAATTGAGAAACCAGAAGACAGAAATGGAATGTGGTATAATAAGAACGGAATATTTATGGAAACAATAGATATACTTTGCCCTAATGGAATTGCAAAAGACTTTCCAATGCCTTTAAATCTTGAATTATATAGAAAAGATGGGGAGATTTGGAATAGTGCGGGTAAGTCCATTGAAAATATGAATGAGTGGTTTACTCCAATGGACGCAATTAATCTTATGAATAATGGGTATAAATTATTTGAATTTGAAGTAAATATGTTTCAAGAGCTGGAAAATGAAATATTGTTTTGTAGGAAAGGAATTATACAACAAAAGGAAATCCCATTAGAAAATGTTTGGGATATACGGTCTGTCCTAAATGGCAGGTAACGTTTTGCAGCTAATAAATCGGGCGGTGGAAACTTAGTAGATGTCCGCCTGTTTATTAGGTGCTGTTAGTATTTCGTTTACTTTTACTTTTTTATGGCTGCATTAGAAAATTAAACTACCTGATTTATAGCACTTTACAAAAATAATGTAAAAACAAATGTTAAATTATTAAGTAGCCTATTGTGTACATTAAATACATTGTGTACATTTACACTCAGATAACAACAACTAAAAATTAAAATTATGACAATTTCAACTGGACAAACTAAAGAACAAGTAAAAGAAGTAATGAAATCATTAGCAATTAAATTTATGCAATTAGGTTTTAATCAAACTGAATCAGTAAAAATGGCTAAAGAAACTATTTTAAACAATTATAAAATTTTCAGTTGTTAAGTAATCCTTAACAACTGAATTTAAAAATCAAAGTATGAAGGACTGGATTGAATATTCAATTAATATTTTAAATGATGAACAAAGCGAAGTAGATATGTTTACTAAAGGTTGGGCTTTAAAATCATTGGAAGAAAGAGAAAAAGAATTAGCTCCTTTATTTAATGAATGTGCTTTAAAAGGAATAGATATAGCTAAGATATGCCCAGAATTAAATAACGAATGGAACGAAATTATAATGATAACAAGAAAATATAATTATGAAAAAAAGTAAACGCATAGAATTAACAGAAAACACGATTAAGTATTTAGCTAAAAAAGCTATTGACGAAGGCACAAGTTTTAAGCCTTATGTAGAATCTATTTTGGAAAGTTTAGCCAATACACAGGTGGGCAGGAAAAAAGAAAAGTAAATGGATACTAACGTTATCGAGCCTTGCCCAGCGAAGGTGTCGCCCGAGTTGGGTAAGGGTTGTGTTATAAGCTGACGGTTACGAATGTTACTATGAAAAATTAATTTAAAAAAACAATGGCAGGAATAGGATTTATAGATGAACAATGTTATTTACCAAAATTAAAATTTAGAAATATGAACACAATAAACAACAACGCTGAAATTGACAAAGTACTTGAAAGATATAATATTTATAAATTAGATAATGTATCAGTTTCAATTTACAACAAGGAATTTAACTTTAGTTATACAATAGCTGACAAAGTAGTTAAAGATGAGTTTAAAGGCAAATACAAGTACTTTGGAGGGTTACAATGTAATTATGAAGTAGAAAGTGAATTATATAATTTACTAGAAACTAGATTAGCAATTATAGCAGAAAATGTTTTAAAGTA
>JAULBV010243147.1:0-12193 GCA_032358295.1 Pterothamnion heteromorphum | reverse complement strand
CGCGCATACTATACACTCCCGCCGTTTCCGCCTTGTGCGCTCTCCCGAGTATTCCGCCTTGTACCTGCTGTACTGCGTCCGGCCTTATGCATGGCCATACGTGAATGGCTCCATCTTTCGATGAGAACAGCCCGTACAGGTCAACGGCCAGTCGCCATTTATTGCACTCACTGGCCGCGCTGGCACCGGCTGTATGTTATAATGCACTTCACCTCGGCCGCGGTCCGCTTCGGTCGACGTAGTACTATTGAAAAGAGGCTCGACATATTTGCGTCACCGTCTGCACGCAAGCGTACAGAACCAAGACATCAAGTTTATTGGTTTCCAAGCTGCTGTATACCTTTACCGTGTCTACCACAGTCGCAATGTTCACCGGCGCCCAGAAACACACGTCTGTATCTTCTTACAGGTCTCTGAAGACAAGACGTTCCGCGTAGTCAAACCATCGAATGTGACCATGACCGATTCTGGGCTTATTTCACTTGACCATGGAGTAAATCGCTTCCCGTGTGGTGTCTTGTTCGTCATCTTGTACATTGATCTGTACACATCCGCGCCAGGCGCAGGCTCGAACCATTGCACCACCAAACCTGCCACTCGACCGACGCTGTTCTTCTTCACCCGGCTAATTTTGCCGACCCAGAAAGGCACGTTAGAACTGGATTCTTTGTGGCGGACAGCCACAAACCACGTAGTCCTGTACTCGAGCTCAGCACCTGCGTGATATGTCATCCCGTCCCCGCCGTCTTCGGTGTCCAGAACACCTCGCTCTTCAGACTTCCTACTCTTCCTTTCAAATACAGTACCCATGTTCCACTGAAAGTTGATAGAGCGCTCCTTATATACTTCGTCCACAAGGCGTCTTAGTTCATGCATGTTGTCCGCTTTGGCTATCCTGACCTCTTCAGACTGCAATCGCTGGAGCACTTCGACCTTGTTCGGAGGACACCTCAAGACTGTTGCAGGCGTACTAGAAAGCACCGGAGTTTTCTTCAGAAAACCACCGTATCCTGTACCGTCCCATGACGGCCGTAGTGGCTGCCACTTGTCCGTAGAGTTCACCTTCACAACGCAGTGTACTGGTACACCGGTTCGGTAGTCTTCCTTGCGACCGGTGCCTGCATCAGTCTTCGAGAACCTAAAGTACCTGAACTGTGAAAATGGTCGCGTGCGATTGTCCCGAAGGGCCATTTCTTGATCGCACAAACCGCTGAAGTTAGCGACATGAGAAACGTGATTGACAGTCGGTTCAGGTGTGTAACTTTGTCTAAGCTGGTCATGCAAGTCTCGGAGCGTCACTGCATCGTGTGTGTGAAGTCTTGTCGCAGTCCGGCTGAACAATTGGTCGATATCTGTGTGGGTGTGACCCACTGGTAGGAAAGAAGCGTGGACTTCCGTAAAGACTCCCCAGCTGACTAGACACTCAAGATAACCGAACAGGTACTTGTTCTTATTCTCCCTTGTACAGTTATCCATCTGTAAGTGGAGCACTCGAGCTAGACCGAACTGGGCATTCCGATTGTCAATATACCTGTGAAGACATTCAACGACATGGTTCGCACCTGTCTCAAAGTTCTCTGTCATTGTATACAGGGCCGCCCTGTTGTCCACGCCGTGTTCAAGTACGCCCACCAACTTAACTTTGAGAGAGTGACCTTTCGTATCCTTAGTTACTGAGACGAAGTGCGGCAATCCGAACGCCGATTGATCAGCACCGTCGACCACCACGGACATGTAATCCATAGGAGAAAGTGCAGCGTTGTCTTGGTTCATCTTATACGCTTGGCGTTCTGTCGCTATGAGGTCGTAATGCTCCTTGCGATCAGCCTGAATGTCAGCCATCCTTGCGCCAGTCCGAGCGGCCTGTTGCATGTGCACCTTGTAACTCTCACAAAGGCCGCATTGCGAAAATCTTGTAACTCTTCTGATCTTCACGTAAGAGACGGACTCCTTCCACACCGCATAGAAGTAGCTGCACGCCGGGGGTGTCGACCTTTCCAGGGCTTCGTACTGGGTACAAAATAGCTTATATACTTCCTTCTTGTCATAAAATGGTAGATGCACGTCCCGTGAATCAGGCATAGCGTTTCCAGTCTGTGCAGCCAAACGTCGCAAGAAAACGGCAATGCTGTCCCTGGAGAAAGTTTTCAGCGGTCGCGCGTGCGACACTTCGTCTCGACGTGCTGATGAAGCCCGCTGCGTTCCCTTCACAGCACATTGCAGATCCCTGGAGAAGCGGAAAGCCTTCACAAGAAACTCGGCGCAGACCGGACGGCCATCGAACATGAACACATTTCCGGCGGTCAGCATATTCATCAATGCCTTCTTCCTTTCAGATATCGTGAGTGTCATGACCTTTTTGGACGTAGCAACAACGTGAGCCAGGTTCACTCTCTCGAAGCATCTTTTTCTTTCACAGCATTGCAGACCGTGGAAGGATGACTCCTTGAGAGCGGCATGTTGTAGGAAACGCTGGCGCTTCATCCCCGGGCCCATATCCTCAGCTCTATGTCGTACGTGGTACACGTACTTCCTCTTCTGCTTCTTCGTGGCTGCCCCTGGCACGTAATCTTCCCCCTGTTCGTCTCCTCCATTCTCTGATTCAGAAGGTTCTTCATCCCGCAAAGGTCCATCGTTTATGTTACCTGCCCGCGTGACCCGGTGATGAGAGCGATCGTCATCGATAGCCTCGGAGTCTTCGCTGCCATCTTCGACTTCCATTTCAACTCCGTCACTATCGTCTCCAGAATTGTTGGGGATGTGCCTTCGACTCTCCGCCGTCGACACCAAAATACTTCGGGATGCTATCTTTGCAGATAGTCGGGCAGGGCTTGCACGAACGCGGGCATCCTTGTCGTGTGTGTGACCGTCTTCTTCCTGCTGAGTCTTGTGCGTCCTCCGCGGGGTACGACGCCACCGGGGCGGAGTGGTTGGGACCGGCGCCCTCTTCTCCGTATCCGTCTTGTCATGTGAGACGAAGCAAGAAAGCCGTGCCTGTCCTCCATGGTGGAGTACTGTGCTTGGACCAGCCGGTTGAATTTCACAATCCGGTCCTACACCAATTGAGGCAGTCTCACTTGAAGAGTCCGGTTCTGCACCCTTCCGACCTCCGTTGACATGGTTCGGATGCGGCATATCTGACGATGAACGGTCCGTGACAGCTCTGTACAGCTCCGACTTGTGTTCTTCTTGTTTTCGTAGTCCGCAGGAGGCCAGCTTGAGACAGTCAGATCTGATTCGCGTCGTCTGCTGCTGCCGGATGGTGGATGGGCCGTTTCAGAAGAGGTGAAGGACGTGGGTGTCGGTGTGGGTATGGGGTTGAGACTGCTGCAATCAGTTCCGCGTTCCGAAATTGTGGAGCCGTGCGGAATGGCACCAGTGGGTGTTGGGCGGCTTTAAATTTCAACTAAACATGTTGAAGCTGTCGCACAATCAGAATTAGTATTATGGCAAGCGTAAGTGCTGTGAACACAGTACCGCCACCCATGCAGTATAATCCCCATGCCTTCGTACGAAACTGCCTGGTACAGTGGTACAGTACTGCCACGTGTTCTACAGCCAGATTGCGAACCTCACGTGCAGCCGGCTGTACGTCCTGTCGCGGACTTCATTAGCGGACCTAATATGTGCCCTATTACGATCTACAGTGAGTAACACATACAGTACATGAACAGGTTTACATTGAAGTGGTAGACTAAAGTGGATACCAGAACAGATACATACTAGGTGCGACGCTGCCGCTTGCCCGCAACTTGAGGATTTCCTTCCTCGGTCCCGGGCCTGTCTCTGTATTTCCCGACGAAAGTTACAGCCGCTTCCTCCACGTCAGCAACCATGGCCGTCATCTGACTATTCAGACGCAACACAGTCTGTTCAGAGGCGAGAAGGTTCGCCTCCAATACAGCCCGTTTCTTTCCTTCTTCAACAGCAGTCGTCTTTGTTTGGCTCAACACACCCTCCATTTCCGAGACTTGAGCCCGAAGTGCGTCACGCTCCGCTACAGTCTCAGGGGGCGGTCGGCGAGATATTTCAGCTTGCAAGTCCACGACGGTCTTCGACAGTCTTCCAACCTCAGCAACTTGCACGTTGTGCACGTTGTGCAGTGCTGCGTGAATGGTAGACATGGTCGCCTCCATTCTGCGAACATCATCTGTCCCGGCCCCTTTCTGAAGCGTGCGCATGACCTGTACAGAGCTCTGGAGCGCTTCCCGAAGCGACGCTAGTCGTGCTTCTTGGGCGTCCATTGCGGTCTTCATCCCCAGCACAGCTTGTTCCTGACTGGCGGTCATATTGCCCCTCGAAGCCTTCAACGCAACAATCATGGCGTCCTGGTTCTGAATGCGCTTCTCCAGAACAGGCACATTCGTCGCCTTCGCGTAGTTCTCCGCCGCACGCTTCGTAGCATCGACCGCCTCATCCCGACAAGCAGCGACCTTCTTCTCGAGGTCCATCTTGTCCGTCTCGGCCTTCAAGATCTTGTCTGTCAATCGAGTGATCTCGTCACGCAGGCCCCTCGTTTCTTGGTGATGGGCCGGCCCAGCATTCGCGTGATCCCGCACAGCGCGGGAGACAAGCAGCTGGTTAGCGATTTCTGCCTTCTCCACCGCTGCCTGTTCCAGCTGCTCAGTCAGGGCCAGTACCCTATCTTGCAATACCTTATTCTCGCCCGTTCTGTCCGGTCTGATATTGGCCAACTGCGATCCGAAGTCAATAGCGACACTGAGAGCTTGCAAAATAGTCTTCGGGGCAGGCGTATTTCGAGAGATACAGATCGCCGCGAACGAATCCAGCTTGGCCTTAGTCCTACGATAGGTCTCATCATCAGGCCACCAGGAAGGTCGGATGAAGTTGTCTCGTGCATCTTCAGCTAGCAACTCTGGGCCAGTCCCCATGCCCACATCAACACGCGTCATACTGTCCACGGTGAGGCGGGGGTGGTCTGGCAGGCCGGTTAGGACTTGTTCGTAGCCACCATCTTCTGGTTCGCTTTCCATGTCCGCTACGGTCCGCGCGAAGTAATCGAGAACGCCCTGAATAGAGTTGTCCATGGCCAAGTGAACTGGAGTCCACTTGCGTCCGTTCGGAGGAGAACGGGAAATTCTTCTGGCGGTGAGCGCAGGACTTTCGATGCCGAACCCTTCGCTGTTCATGATCTGAGTCACCTCGCAGCATACTTGCGTCCTCGCACAGCGTCCACGGTGGCCGTTTGTCAATACCTTGAACCGCTCGAATGCTGCCTTCGCCTCGAATAAAGACGTGACTCCCGTGACCGAAGTAGACACGTCGATCTGAGGGAGGTACGCTGTATCGCCGTTGCGGCGATTGTAGAGCGTCCTGCTGAAGCTTGATACCTCCCCGGACTTCCAGTCGTACTGGCAACATCTGCCGTTCCCCGCGTTGTACTCGTTCTCACGTTTCACGTCAAGTGAAACCTCCTGACCGCGACGAAGGGCCAGGAAACCGAGTGCGGGGTCCATGCCGCTTGACTCCAAAAAGTAGAAGGGGTGGACTGTTGACAGCATTTCGACAACCCCTACAGGCACTTCGAACAAGCGCTCCTTGAAAACGTAGTCGTACTTCTCCGTTTCCGACCCGTGAAAACGGTAGTCCACCGTCTGATTAGAAGTCTGTGCGATACCTTCGGAAGCTGCTTGGCAGTGCGAGAGGGTGAAGAACATTGTGAATTCCAGCTTGGCCAGGTGACTCACCTCGTCCTTCACGGTCTTTTCTGCGCTACCCAACATCACGTGCTGCGCATAGATACCGACCCAAGGTGTCGGGACACCAAGAACGCGGTCACACTCGAACTCCTTCGACCAATCGAGGGGGAGGGGGGCGTACATGACCGAACGGTCTTGCTGCGCCATGTTGTAATATTCCAAATTGTTCCAGCCCCAGAATACCCCAGCAGTCTCGCGGATACGGCTCTCGTCCCATAGGTCTTTGCCCCAGTAGGCCTTGTTGAAGAAGTAGAGGTCTTCAAATCGACCCGGGATGAGGAGACGGGCGTTAATTGACAGACTCGATATGGACGACGGAGAGGACACAATCCTCTCGATGTACTTCTGCAATTCCCTTACGTACGTCACTTCTTCGGCACAGCGGACGTACGGGCTGTCGAATGGACCAGATGTGACCGCATCGGCCCCGCCCGCCAAGCGCCCACCTGTGTGCAACCATCTGGACGCCCAAACAACGTCCACATCGGTCCAGTTGTAACCGGAAGGGGCGGTGTTCTTGACGCGGTAGTCCTTGATAACTTCGTACCTCTTGCAGTCCAAATAGGTCTCTTCTTCGCGCTTGAGAGCAATATAGTTCTCGACTGGGTAGGGAGGTCCGTCTTCGTAGACCCTGCGGGAACGGGCCCGACCCATGGCGTTGTTTGCGTGGCGTTGTCGACCGGAAAGGGGAAAGGTTGATTCGTTTCGTGGTACGTGCTGTGTCGCAGGTTGGCTGTACGTAGTCGGTTGGAAGGGGGGCATAGAAGAAAGGCGAGGAGGAAAGTACTAAATGGCGATTGGAATCGTTCAGAACGTGAGTCTGAAGTTGACGGAGTCACGTAAATCTGTTTTGAACTCCGCTGTGGTCGTCGAGTACACGTCGCTCGCGTAAAGGATCGAATCCGCCTGAACAAGCACTCAGTCAAATTTTAATTCATAATCAGCACTGGGAAAGGTGGACTGCTGCAGCCGGCACGGTGTGGTTCACTCGCACTGTACTTGCACAGATCACGTACAGTGCAATTTTCATATGGCGCACACCCTGGAACTTGTAATACAGGTGGCAGCAACGTCTCGTATAGGTCAATACAAATCTGAGGCAGCCCGACCTATAAATTGATATTCATATTCGTTTTTAGCTCAACGGGCGTCCGAGAAAACTCCGCAGTGCAAATAGGGTTTTCACTGTAAAGGCAGGGGTCACCAATAATTGGTGAGGGGTATGCGAAAAAAATCTGACGTAACTGACTGGTAAAGTTAATTGGACGTTGTTTTGACCAATAAACGGATATTCATATTCGTTTTTAGGTGCCGTCGCGCACAACCCGATTGGACCAATAAACATGTGACATACGTTTCGATGGAACTTTGTACGGCGCATACAAGCCACGTGATTTTGCGGGCAGGATCCCTGTGCGTTGCGTGCGCGTGGCCTTTACACCACTGGTTGTCGCCAACCCACTCGCGCGACTTGCGCGAGGCGTACAGCCAGATGTACAGTGAGATTTTGCACTGAGCAAGTGACCTCTGCGGGACAGCAGCCCATCGCTTGTTCTGCACACGCACTACACGGGGCTGTACATAAACCGTGCACAGCAATGAACTGCGTATACGGTATGAAGCCTTTCATTTCCGGATTTGTGGCGCTCCGCGTCCATTGGGCGTCGCGGTTGTCGCTGTCTGCTGGCTCACGGTCACCAGTCCCCCCGGGGACTCCTGTAAAATTGTTCCGCTCCTGTGGTCGCCACTACCAGTGCCGCATCGTGCACCGCCGTTCGCGCCCGCTGTCACTGCTCGTTGCACGTTTGCCCGTGCAGTGGTCTTTGAGCTCACATAGCAGTCGCAGTCGCTGCTGCAGTCGCAGTCGCTGGTCGCGCTCGCAATACAGGCACCGCGCCTCTGTGGCGCGGACACAGACATCATCATACGTTTCACCACTGCAAAAACCTGACGCTGCAATCCAGGAGGATGTCCCGCCAGTAAAGCCAAAGCGCACCCGTATCGGCTGAATTCACTGTTGAGTCTTCGTTGACTCTACTACCTGAGGTGTCTGCTTCAGTCAAATCAGGTTAACATTTTACGTTGAAGAACATCGAACGAAGCGGTCAGACTCAGTCAATGTATCTCAAGTGTGTGTTATATATGGGAAACTGTCAACGCTCACACCTCTTCTAATGCGGTAATGTGCCATCGTTCTACAACATGCGTGCGATTATACCTAATTGAAGGTGTCTGTACTGTAGTCATCATAAACTTTGATGCAATCCCGACCGCCTTACGTCTGGACCACGTACTTCCAGTTCGTTTCGGAATTTACGTGAAGGCCTCTGGCCTTAACTTAATCACATTCGCAATATGTCTCATGCACTATGTATCCCAGCACCATATTACATATTAATACTGCGGCAGACATGCCCCCTGTACACGTTTCAGCCGCCCGTGGTTCGTACAGGTATTCTGTACTGTGGAATCTGTCACGATTCAACCAGAATATAGTTCCGACTATGCGACAATGGCTTTCGAAACTGCATCAGAACGTCGTTCTCATCTCTTCCCGTACTCCTCAACTGCCCTGCCCAAGCGCGGATAACCGAAACGATCAGTCGCGATCTCGTCGAACTTAGTTCTTCGAGGTGTACTCCTTTCTTTCGGAATGGGGAAGAGAAGAGTGGGAAACGACATGGCCGCGACGGACTTAAAGAAGAAACGTGTTGGTGGGAGTGGAGTAACACGCTTGCAAGGACAAATTGGACCTACGAAGAGCGCTGTCATGAGGTTCGCGGAGCACTTGGAAGGAGCTGTTATGCAATGCGTGGATCCAGACGACTGCGTGCCTCTCATCTTAGACCGAGAGAAACATCGCGGTGGTGTTGTCAAGATGAAGCGTATATTCCGCGGCATGATGCAAGACGGGACTGTAACAGGTGACACTAACGTCTCCGCCGGGTCAGGAGCCCCGATCGTGGTCGTCATTTCAGAACTGTACCGCCCAAGTCTGATGAAGGCTCTACGAGATCAATGTCTGTCAGAAGAGGAAGTTAAGGAAAAGCTAAACGCGGACAAGGTGTGGTACGGTGTAGTAGATGGCAACTTTAGGCTCTGGGCCATTCAAGAGTTGATTCGTGAAGATCCACAAGTTTGGGGTTCCTTTCGGTGGTCCGTTCTGGTCTTGAAGAAGTCACCTCCGCTGTCCCAGCTTCGGCAAATTAAGAGGGCGCAAGAAGAGACTAAGAAAGAAGAGAATAGCATTGAAGTTACATTGTACGACGAGTATAAGCGCATGTTCGATGAGTATAAGCGTCTCAAGGGCAGTCAGAAGAAAACACCTTCATCGACCGCTGTGGCCAATGCGTACGACGGCGCGACGCACAAGTCAACAGATTCCGTTGCTCAGAAGGCTCGCACAGCTATCAGGTTAGGGGAGGATGTCATAGCGCATTTGGGACGCATTATGTCAGAAGAACATCCTGGGTTAGCAGCTGCTCACCTGCCTCAGACTCATCCCGCTAAGGAGCCGACGGAGGCTACGAAATACATCGACTGTAGAGTTTACAAGCGATTCGTGACGAACATGTGTCTGAAGCAGGCCACAAATTTCATGACTAGAGAAGGTGAAGAGTCATGCGAGGTACAGGTTCATGTGTTATACAGGTTACGAGCGTTATGCAAGGAAAACGATTACAAACCAGCCAACTTTAAGACTGTTGTGGATCAGTATCACAAAGCGCGACTGGCGACTGCTGCAGGCCGAACTTTTGAGACGCTGATGGGGACATTGCAGTGGCCACAGAAGTTAATAATGTATAAGACGAAACTTCTTCGCAGTTGTCTGTTCGACGTGGACCTCATCGGACACGAAGGCAACGGGAATGCGATTTTCCCGGGTCTGTTGAAGGAGTACTCCGATCTGTACCCGGACGAAGCTGAACGCAACCTTGCCAAGTTTGCTTCCACGGCTACAGAGAAACCTGAAGCCAATGGAAAGCAGTCCGGCGACGAAACCCAGCGTTCTTCCGAAGCGGCCTGTGTCACACATACTGTCACCCAAGGAGATGACGCGACGCGCACCTGTACAGGAGGAGGGACTTCTGAAGTCGAGACAGGCAAGAATTGCACGGATCATCAGCCCGTGGCGGGCGGAAACCAGACAGCGGAGGCAAGTGAAGAATGTGAAGGACAAAATGCAGCAGACAATACCATGGAGCACAGTATTGGTCTACTGAAGTCTGTACAGGCGGAAGTGCACAATGCTTCTTGGCAGACATACTTCACGTCTATCCGGAAAGACGATGACGAAGATTTCGATCTTGTCTTATGCGATCCACCTTTCGGAACTCCCGTTAATCCTTCTGGGTCTGGAGCCGCGTACGACGACCATTTAACGGACAAAGATTTCAAGCAGTACAGCGAGGCGTGCTTCAGTTCGTTGAAGAGGGGAGGCTATATCTTCATAATGACTTCTGCGGACTACGCCCATTCTTGGAAGAACGCCCTACGTGGGACCGGTTTCGTGGTATGGGGTGGGCTGTTCGTGTTGGTTAGGTGCATGAAAGGTCGACAACTTCGCAAGAAGGGGACTTTCCCGCAGGTGTTTAATGAGTTTGCGGTGGTCGCAAGGAAACCGGGGACCAGATCGGACAATTTCAAGCTAAACATGGACGACCCGTATGACCTCATTCCATGCAAATACTTCAGACGACTCGGAGTTATTGACAAGATCCCCTTGCCCAAGCCGAAATTGATCTGTCCGGAGACGAAGAAGATAGTACGCGTTGAAGAGAAGAGCGTTCTCTTGGTGATGGAGCTGTACAAAACATTTTGTCCCAGTGGTGGTCTAGTCTTCGACGGGTTTGGCGGTACTCTTACTGCTGCCATAGGGGCTCTGCGTACAGGCCGCAAGTGTGTGGTGGTGGAGAAAGACGAGAACTGTTTCAGGCTGGCTGTGGACCGATTGCGGACTATATTTGATGAGATATATACCTCGGGTGGTGCTCAGGGAAGCGCAGTTGTGACCAGACTGGATGAAGACACTATCCGTGGAGTGCGCAGTACAAAGTCGTTGACTGGAGGAACTGATGACACCGCAGCGGACTGTGAAGATGGCGAAGGTGGCAAGGATACCATGCTGGAAACCGACAGTTTCGAAGAGGACAACGACGAATGTGTTCATCAGTCTTTGGCAGACTTCGGAAACAATTGCCCCTCGAACAGTATGAAGCAATGTGGAAGCGCTGCGCAGTCGAGCACCACACCGGTGTCGGAGCAAACAAGACCTGAACTGTCCACGGGGACCCCTTCTGTATCAACGACGACGAAGACGGCGCGTTCGGAAACGCTAGGATTGGAGTACTTCATGAACAAGGTGAAAGGGTCCGGTTCGGTGCAAGTTGTCTTAACTTCAGACTGTGGCAAAGACGTAGGCGAGGCTACATTGGCGACAACTCCGGCCAGTGTTCCGGGCCAGACCGCTCTTCAAGGCGATACAGGTACAACATTGGGTAATTCTCTCCGCCGCGTCCTGCACGGCCAAAACTTGGACGACATATCGTCTTCTGTGGGACAGCTCGTAGTAGTGAGAGGTGTGATTGTGAACGATTCCGGTAAGGATCTACCATTCTCCGCTCCCCAGTTTGGGCCGGAAGACCGAATCCGGACTATGGGTGAAATGAATAGGTTCGAGTTTTATGCGTGGCCGACGTCCATGCTCAGGCTGAACGGGGACAAGGCGTAGAACGTACCCGGGGCGTTTCGTAGTGTAATGGCAGTGAAAAGCGTTGTGTAACGCAGTCGATATCCAATAAAGTTCCTCGAATTGAGTTCAGCCCACACCCGCTTCGGACTATTCAGTACCATATCCGAGCAACAGTCACTTTAAATATATAAACATATCTGAAGACCAGTCACCTTTGTTATGGTGTTCACCTCTGTAAGGTTGGCAACGTGTTATTCCTGAACGCAACTCCTTTGACCTGCAAGTCTCATAGGCTGCAATAGACGTACTGTATGTTTTCCATTTAAAACATGTAAACCGGATCCCAACAGCTCGCCAAGAATTCCGTCTGTACCGCCCGGGTCGGTATTACGGCCCGCGCCAAAAGATACAACTGCATGTGAAGGACCTCACCCAGGCGTCTGGCGCTGGCACCGTTGCGGCCTTGACTTGCACATTGTGACCGTAAAAGTGCGACGGTTGTATTGTTTACGGACGAGGTGGGAGATGTATGGCGACTGGCGCCTTGAACGGAGCGGGATGTTCAGCACGAAATGGCAGAGAGGGGCGGAGCTGCTGGTCCCTGGGACTTTGCCATACGCGCGGCCAGTGAATGGAATAAATAGCAACTGCCGCATTGAACTATACGGACTGTTCTGCTTGACGTAGGGGTTTATTAGGCCGGTCGCAGTACAGCAGGTACAAGGCGGAATACTCGGGAGAGCGCACAAGGCGGAAACGGCGGGAGTGTATAGTATGCGCG
>JAULBV010243036.1:0-12204 GCA_032358295.1 Pterothamnion heteromorphum | reverse complement strand
AGCGCAGCGCTCAGTGTGTTTGACACGCTCTCGCGCATGTGCCGTCTAACTGACTCGGACAAGGCCGAGAATATCCCTGTGATGCTCAAGGACACAGTTCTTGACTACTATTCTCGTGTTTACAGCTCAGAAGACACCTATCAGAAGGTTGTCGACAAGTGGATGGCAAAGTATTCGAGCGAGGAACAACGTGGCCGTATTCTGAAGGAGTGGCAGACGATTAGGTTCAGCACTGTGCTGAGGCAGAACCCTGACAAGAGAGAAATTGCGGTGTTCAGAGAGTTCACGGACAAGCTGTATGCCATCCAGAAACAACTTCCAGAGCACTATAGACGTGAGGATTTTCTACGCGACCACTAGATCATCGCAACAGACTTACCTCAAGTGCAACAGTCTCTTCGAGAGCGAATTACCCGCGATGCACAAGAGGCAACCAACCTTATCTCCACCTTCCTCTCTAGCGAAAAGTCTTCTGGAAACACATTCATCGGAGAAGAAAAGGCGTTCTACAGTTTGGGAAATCGTTTTGGTGGAGAGGCTCAGAGACAGACGTACCACGCTGGACCCAGGCGGTACAACACGCGACGCATCTCATCGAACTGGCTGAAAGGCGTGAAAGGATGTTTCGTCTGTGGCAAGGACCACAAAGCACGGACTAAACACTCGTCTGAAGAGGTTCGAATTGCAATCGAACGACTCAAGAAGAAGCACCCCACAGCCATGATAACCGTCTCCGACCTGGTTTTCCTCACAGATTCTCTGTCTGTCTCGGACACAGACCAAGCATCAGGGAGCAATGATGTCCAGTTCTCAGAAGATGAAGAAGATGTCAATGACCCTGGAGATGCTGGCTATGTTGCCCGTGATGAGTTTGATCTCAACAAAGGTCACGAGGCATACCTCTCAAATACCTCCTTTCTTCATGGCCGTTCCTTCGCACATGATAGAACCAGAGCCACTGAGCAAATGGAAAAGGAACTCTCCATTGGAGAGGAACCCAAGTTCCAAGGACTCTTGATCGATACGTGTGCTAACCGATCATCTGTCATGTCGCTTTCCCAGTACCGCGCGTACTGTGCCGAGTTCCACGTCCCTGCGAACATCGATCACACTGATTGTCGTGCTGTGAAAGGAATCGGCGGACAAAGTAAGGCTCTGGGATCGGCCCTAATCCCAGTCCCGTTTCCAGGATTGAAGCTCGTCGTCGAGGTCAAGTTTCAGATTATCTCAGATAACGTCCCCACGTTACTGAGCATGAAGGACATGTTGGACAACAGCCTGGACATCAGCATACAAGATCGCACTGTCAAGTATAAGAAACGTGCCCACCCGCTTCGACTCGAGAACTACTTCCTCCGGCACAATTGGAAACCGAAGGAGATCTCTTTCTCACTCTACACAGAGACCGAGTTACGGAAGCTCCATCGATCTTTCGGACACCCATCGGTTACTGCACTCACTAACCTGCTCCGCCGTGCTCGACCACACCTGATGACGCGTGATGTGAAGCAAGCGATCACCGACATATCTGAACAATGCAGAATTTGTGCTAAGTATTCTGCTCGGCCTAAGAGATTCAAGTTGACGGTCGGTACGGATGACTTGCGCTTCAATCACACAGTCGCCATAGATGTGATGCATCTTGCTGGAAGACCGGTACTTCATGCTTTGGATGAAGCTACGCACTTCAACGCCGCTTCTTTCCTGAAGGACCAATCATCACAGGAAGTGTGGAAAACGTTGCTTCGATGCTGGAACAGACTCTACCTCGGACCTCCTGATTTTCTGCATGTTGACCAAGGGTCCAACTTCGTGTCAAAAGAGTTCAAAGGAAGCGCTGCAGCGGAAGGAATCGAGGTAACCGAGGCCCCTGTTGAGTCACCAAACACTATGAGCCACGTTGAGCGGTATCATCATCCTCTCCGGTCAGCGTATCTGAAAATACGTGAGAGTCTACCGCGCACAGAAGCAGATGCAGACTGTCTCCAGATGGCTGTAAAGGCTGTGAATGACACTGTCGGTCCAGAGGGATTATGTCCGACGCTACTGGTGTTTGGAACTATTCCAAGACCAGCTCGGACCCTTCCAGCGGAGAGTCAACTGAACAGAGCCCGTGCCATTGATGATGCTGTTGAAGCCGTACACAAGGAGCAGAGTTCGAGGCGCGTTGCCTTCGGTCTTCGCCAAAGTACGTCACCTGTGGGAAAAGAAGCCAGTGAAGCTCTGCAAGAGCTGCCAGCTGGAGCTCCAGTGTACGTGTACAGAGATAAGTCGAAGACCTGGGACGGACCGTTCCCATTCGTTCACATAGAAGGAGAAACTGTTGTTGTTCAACTCCCACGCGGAAGGAAAATATTCCGATCCACTGTCGTGAAACCTGTTAGGAAGTCTGTGCTAACCCAAGACTCGGACAACTCATCTGAGAAACGAGAACGAGTGATGGGTGGTATACATGACTTGGACAGTGGTAATGGTGCAATAGAAGCACTGTTCGGCTCTACCGATGCAAGACCAGCAACATCAGAAGAGGCACCGATGTTCAAAGACGCTCGCAAGCAAGAGCTCCGAGGGCTACTGGATCGCGGAACGTTCCGTATCGTCAATCGACATGATGCTGTTCCTCCAGGAGCGCGAATCTACGGCACCCGTTTTGTTGATGTATTCAAGACAGTCAATGGAGAGTCAATTTGCAAGTCCCGGCTCGTTGCTCAGAACTACAGGGACGAAGGAGCATCTGCTATATCAACGAAAGCTCCGACGGTAAGCAGGCTTGGTCAGCGAACTGTTATTTGCCTGGCTGCATCCCACAAAGAACACAAGGCGTACCTGCGTGACATATCACAGGCGTATGTTCAATCAACCTCTCAACTGGAACGTCAGGTTTTCCTGAAACCACCTCCTGAAATGAAGTTGAGTGCTGATCTTGTACTTCAAGCTCTGAAGCCCCTGTATGGGATACCTGAATCTGGATTGCACTGGTTTCTTACCTACCAGAATCACCATATCGATGAACTCAAGATGAAGGCAACACATGCAGACAAATGTGTTCTGTATCGTCATGAGAACAACAACCTGGATGGAATGACCGTTCTGCAGGTTGATGACGCATTCGGCTTTGGATCAGAGAGGTACCTAAAAGATGAAGATGCATCGTCCACAAAGTTCAAATGCAAGCCACAGATGGTACTGAAGAAGAACCTCCCGGCGATGTTCAATGGTGTCAGGATGTGTCTAGTAGAAGATGGGATATTCGAGTTTTCTCAGCCATCCAAGTTGAAGACACTCAGCGCAGTCACTTGCCCTGACTCATTCATCAGAACCCGTGCCCAGATGCAATACATCGGCTGTTGTACGCGCCCCGACATTTGCGCCGAAGTTCAGCTAATGGCTGGTGCCTCTGACAAGGATGAAAAGAACAGCTGGAAAAGATTGAATAAGGTAGTTGCATGGTGCAACCAGACCAGTCAAGTGGGACTTCGCTATGTTCCAATCGATCTTGCTACTGCCAGACTGCTCCTGTTTTCAGACGCTTCGTTTGCTAATGCTCCAGGACTCAAGTCGCAAATTGGATTTGTTCTCGTTCTCGCTGATGCCAGTGGAAGAGCTAATATCCTACACTATGGTAGCTCAAGGTGCAAAAGTGTTACACGTTCGGTTTTAGCAGCAGAGGTTCATGGTCTCGTCTATGGATTCGACAATGCCTTTGTCGCCAAGAGCATGATCCAGCAGATTCTGAAGAAATACGTCAAGATGGAAGTCTTCGTTGACTCACGTACGCTCTTCAATGTCTTGACGAAGCACAGCAACACGGAAGAGAAACGCCTTCAGATCGACATCTGCTCACTCCGTGAAAGCTTCGCTACTGAGGAGATTGACAGCGTTGCCTGGATACCAAGCGGCCAAAACGTCGCTGACGGACTCACCAAAGGTCTCGTGCACGCGGAACATTCCTTGTTCAGACTCATGTGTACGAATCACATTTCATGCGATCCGCAGGGGTGGGTCCATAGAGCCAAAGACGATCCGCATTGTCACAAAAGGAAAACTGGGAGTGTCAAGGATGTACTTTACAGTATGTGACATGCTTACAGGTTTTTGGATCAGATGGTGATGTTTTACAGATCACCATACAGATCAACACCAGATCACTTTGCAGCAGAACGAGGAGCTGTACCAGCCCGAACAATTGCTGGAAGGCACTCAGCCTGAGCAATTGCTGGAGGGCAATGACTGGAACTCATCCAGCCCGAGCTATAAAAGCTCTAGCGCGAAGCGCACCGAACAAAATAAACCAACAACCCTGATCCCAACAATCCAGTCCGACAACCACCAGCGCGAGCAACCACTCCGTTCCCGACTCCGTTCACCCGCTCTACCTTTCGAGGCTGTACGCGGTTCCGACGCAGTTTCCGCACGTGACTACCGAGCATTGCCTTTCCGAAGGCCCATCTCTCTTTCGTCGCGCGTTCATGTGAACCTACTGTCTTCGGGCACTCATCGTTCATCGTTCATCGTCCTATCGTCCTGCCCCATCGTCCATTCGCCAAGAACCACTCTCGACAGTTATAACTGTGGATATCCATTCAACCGGTTCTACAAGTATAGCTACGCGACATGAGTGACTCCGAAGACAAGAACTCAGCCGACCCCAATGCACCGAAGACGCCTGGTGCTGCCGCAAACTTCTACAACTTGCGCCCGCGCGCCAACGCCCAAGGTGATGTACCTGCTGATGAGTCTGGCTACTCTCGCCCACCGCCGGATCCCAATGAAGACGAACCAAGCAAGGAACCAGACGAAGACCCGATGGAATTCGAAGACCCAGACCCCCCGGATGATGATGCACCCGATGTGGTCCGTGCAATGTACGACTCTGAAGTCTCTACATACTGCACAGAAATGTATGAGGCATTCGCGAAATCCGCGTATCACGGCAAGGAGCTCTGGGAGGAGTTCGTGATGTCGTTCCGCGCCCCGACTGTGAAGAAGATGACTAAGACCCAACTGTTCAACTGGGTCCAGCTTCTCTCAACACGGTCTGTCCCGGTGACCAAGCGCCGTGGGTTTCCTCGCCAGAACGCTCTCCTCGAGTGCCTCAAGTGGGACTCATGTGTCAACCCGGACCCAGATGAAAGCAAGTGGAAGAGGGATGACCCGAGAAAGACCCCAAGCTTTCCAATGGATGGAATGCCCAAGCGCCCTTGCGATACCGGATTGGACGTCACCCATCCCGAACCCTTGGGTGTGCAAGACAAGAAGAGTTATCCAGGCCCCGAGAAGAAACCGGATACCTCCCAGACATCTGACTACAAGGTGGTGTTCAAGCACAAAGGAAGGACTTCATGTGAGCCTGAACACGATGTTCCCGAGAAGGATACGAAGAGATTGGAGAGTGACAATCATTCTGACGTCAACCGACTCCTGCAGCTCTATCGAGGACAGACCAAGTTCAGTGGTGCTTGGCATGAAGAGCTCAGCGCAGCGCTCAGTGTGTTTGACACGCTATCGCGCATGTGCCGTCTAAGTGACTCGGAGAAGGCAGAGTCTATCCCTGTTATGCTCAAGGACAATGCCCTTGACTATTACTCCCGCGTTTACAGTCCAGAGGACACCTATCAGGACGTCGTTGACAAGCTGATGGCAAAGTATTTCAGCGAGGAACAGCGTGGACGTATTCTGAAGGAGTGGCAGACGATCAGGCTCAGCACTGTGCTCAGGCAGAACCCAGACAAGAGTGAAATCGCTGTGTTCCGAGAGTTCACGGATAAGCTTTATGCCATCCAGAAGCAGCTTCCAGAGCACTACAGGCGCGAAGATTTCCTGCGTGACCAGTTGATCATAGCGACTGACCTACCGCAAGTTCAACAGTCCCTTCGAGAGCGAATTCCCCGCGATGCTCAAGAGGCAGCCAACCGTATCTCCACCTTCCTTTCAAGTGAAAAGTCTTCTGGAAGCGCATTCGTCGGAGAAGAAAAGGCGTTCTACAGTCTTGGTAATCGCTACGGTGGGGATGCTCAGAGGAAGACGTACCATTCAGGCCCTAGGCGGTACAATACGCGTCGCATCTCGTCGAACTGGCTAAAAGGAGTGAAAGGCTGTTTTGTTTGTGGCAAGGACCACAAAGCACGAACGAAACACTCGTCTGAAGAGGTTCGCACGGCAATCGAACGCCTCAAGAAGAAGCACCCCTCAGCCATGATAACCGTCTCCGATCTGGTCTTCCTCACAGATTCTCTCGCTGTCTCGGAAACAGATCACGCGTCAGGGAGTATTGATGTTGAGTTCTCAGAAGACGAAGAAGATACCAATGACTCTGAAGATGCCGGATATATTGCCCGTGATGAGTTCGGGCTCAACAAAGGACACGAAGCATACCTGTCCAACACCTCTTTCCTTCATGGCCGTTCCTTCGCAGAAGACAAAATCAGAGCAACCGAACGCATGGAAAACGAACTCTCTACTGGAGAAGAACACAAGTTTCAAGGACTCTTGATCGACACTTGTGCAAACCGATCATCGGTTATGTCACTCTCGCAGTACCGTGCATACTGTGCCGAGTTCCAAGTGCCTGCGAACATCGACCACGCTGACTTTCGTGCTGTAAAAGGCATTGGTGGACACAGCAAGGCTCTGGGATCCGCCCTAATCGCAGTGCCATTTCCAGGTTTGAAGCTCGTTGTCGATGTCAAGTTTCAGATTATCTCAGACAACGTCCCAACGTTACTGAGCATGAAGGACATGTTGGATAACAGCCTGGACATCAGCATACAAGACCGTACAGTCAAGTACAAGAAACGATCCCACCCGCTTCGACTTGAGAACTATTTCCTCCGACACCACTGGAATCCAAAGGAGCTTTCATTCTCTCTTTATACAGAGACTGAGTTACGGAAGCTTCATCGTTCATTCGGACATCCGTCTGTCACTGCGCTCACAAATCTGCTCCGCAGAGCTCGCCCGCATGAGATGACGCAAGATGTGAAGCTAGCGATCGCCGATATATCAGAGAGATGCAGAATTTGTGCTAAGTATTCTGCCCGGCCGAAACGATTCAAGTTGCCAATCGGAACAGATGAGTTGCGCTTCAATCACACAGTCGCTATCGATTTGATGTATCTCGCAGGGCGGCCTGTACTTCATGCAGTAGATGAAGCTACCCACTTCAACTCTGCTTCTTTCCTGAAGAACCAATCGTCACAGGAAGTGTGGAAAACGCTGCTTCGATGCTGGAATAGACTCTACCTTGGACCTCCTGATTTTCAGCACGTCGACCAAGGGTCCAACTTTGTGTCTAGAGAGTTCAAAGGAAGCGCGGCTGCGGAAGGAATTGAGGTAAACGAGGCCCCTGTTGAGTCACCCAACACTATGAGCCATGTTGAACGGTACCACCATCCTCTCCGATCTGCGTATATGAAATTACGCGAGAGTCTACCTCGTACAGAAGCTGATGCAGACTGCCTCCAGATGGCTGTGAAGGCTGTGAATGACACTGTTGGTCCAGAGGGATTATGTCCTACTCTACTGGTGTTTGGCACTATTCCCAGACCAGCCCGAACCCTTCCAGCAGAGAGTCAAATCAACAGAGCCCGTGCCATTGACGCTGCTGTTGAAGCCGTGCATAAGGAGCAGAGTTCGAGGCGCGTTGCCTTCTTTCTTCGCCAAAGTACTTCCCCAGTGGGAAAAGAAGCCAGTGACACACTGCAAGAGCTGCCAGCTGGAGCCCCGGTGTATGTGTACAGAGATAAGTCGAAGACCTGGGAAGGACCTTTCCCATTCATTCATATAGAAGGAGAGACAGTTGTGGTGCAGCTCCCGTACGGAAGAAAAATATTCCGATCAACTGTTGTGAAACCTGTTCGGAAGTCTGTGCTGTCTCGAGACTCGGACAACTCAACCGAGAAAGAAGAAAGAGTTAGCGACGGTACGCAAGACTTCGACAGCGGTGATAGAGATATCACAGTTCTCTTTGGCTCTACGGACACAAGGCCTGCAACATCTGCAGAAGCGCCGATGTTCACCGATGCTCGAAAGAAAGAGCTGCAAGGGCTTCTGGACTGCGGAACGTTCCGCATTGTCAATCGGCATGATGCAGTTCCTCATGGAGCAAGAGTGTACGGTACACGTTTCGTCGATGTCTTCAAGACCGTCAATGGAGAGCCAATTCGCAAGTCTCGCCTCGTTGCACAGAACTACAGAGGCAAAGGAGCATCGGCCATATCAACGAAAGCTCCAACTGTAAGCAGACTTGGTCAGCGAACCGCGATTTGCCTTGCTGCATCGCACAAAGAACACAAGGCTTACCTGCGTGACATATCACAGGCGTATGTGCAATCCACCTCTCGACTGGAACGTCTGGTATTCCTGAAGCCACCTGCAGAAATGAAGTTGAAGGGAGATGTTGTACTTCAAGCTCTAAGGCCGCTGTACGGGATACCTGAATCTGGTTTACACTGGTTTCTCACTTACCAGAATCACCACATTGATGAACTTCAGATGCAACCTACGCATGCAGACAAATGCGTACTGTATCGTCATAAGAACAACAAGTTGGATGGAATGACCGTCCTTCAAGTGGATGACGCATTTGGATTTGGATCTGAGGAGTATCTGAAAGATGAAGACGCATCGTCTAGAAAGTTCAAGTGCAAGCCACAGATGATAGTGGAGAAGAAAGTTCCGGTGATGTTCAATGGTGTAAGGATTTGCCTAGGAGAAGATGGAAAATTCGATTTCTCTCAGCCATCCAAGCTGAACAACCTTCGTGAAGTCAATTGTCCCGATTCATTCATCCGAACACGCGCTCAGATGCAGTACATCGGCTGTTGTACTCGCCCGGATATTTGTGCAGAAGTTCAGCTACTGGCTGGTGTCGCAGACAAAGATGATAAGAACAGCTGGAAAAGACTGAATAAGGTTGTTGCATGGTGCAACCAGACAAGCCAAGTGGGGCTTCGCTATGTTCCGATCGATCTGTCTACTGCTAGACTTCTCCTGTTTTCTGACGCTTCGTTTGCGAATGCTCCAGGCCTGAAGTCCCAGATTGGATTTGTCCTCGTCCTTGCTGATGCCAGTGGAAGAGCGAATATCATAGACTATGGTAGCTCAAGGTGCAAGAGGGTTACACGTTATGTCTTGGCTGCAGAGGTTCATGGTCTCGTTTATGGATTCGACAATGCCTTCGTCGCAAAGAACATGATCCAGCAGATCCTGAAAACTCCTGTGAAGTTAGAAGTGTATGTTGACTCGCGCACCCTGTTCCACGTGTTGACCAAGCACAGCAACACGGAAGAGAAACGCCTCCAGATCTACATCTGTTCACTCCGAGAGAGCTTCGCTACTGAGGAGATCGACAGCGTTGCCTGGATACCAAGCGGTCAGAACGTGGCTGACGGACTCACCAAAGGTCTCGTACACGCGGAACATTCATTGTTCAGAGTCATGTGTACGAATCACATTTCATGTGATCCACAGGGTTGGGTCCATAGAGCCAAAGACGATCCGCATTGTCACAAAAGGAAAACTGGGAGTGTCAAGGATGGACTTTACAGTATGTGACATGCTTACAGGACTTTGGATCAGATGGTGATGTTTTACAGATCACCATACAGATCAACACCAGATCACTTTGCAGCAGAACGAGTAACCGTACCAGCCCGAACAATTGCTGGAAGGCACTCAGCCTGAGCAATTGCTGGAAGGCAAAGACTGGAACTCATCCTACCCGAGCTATAAAAGCTCTAGCGCGAAGCGCACCCCAAGAAATAAACCACCAACCCTGACATCAACCCAGTCCAACAACCTCCGCGCGAGCGCACTCTCCCGCAACCGACTTCGTCTACCCGTTCTACCTTTCGAGGCTGCACGCGGTGCCAACGCAGTTCCGACACGCGACCACGAGCATCTCCTTCTCGAAGGCCCATCGCTCTACCGCCGCGCGTTCATGTGAACCTACTGTCTTCGGGCACTCATCGTTCATCGTCCTACCGTCCTGTTCCTTCATCCAGCCGTCGACCAGAACCACTCTCGACAATCTTCGCTTGCCGCCCATCACAACCGCGGGCAAGTCGACGGCCATCTGCAAGCATCGCTTCCGAGGCGTCACCACTGCCGACAAGTTGTCAGCCGTCATCGATCCGCGCTCGCTGCCCGTCATTACCGCCGCAAACGCGCCGGACGGAATCGATCCTCGCCCGCCGCCCGTCACTACTGCCGCCATGTTCACGGCCCACATCGATCCTCGCTCGCCGCCCTTCACAACCGTCGCCAAGTCGAAGGCCATCATCAAGCATCGCTTCTGAGGCGTCACCACTGCCGCCAAGTAGTCGGCCGTCCTCGATTCGCGCTCGCTGCCCGTCACTACCGCAGAAAAGGCGACGGACGGCATCCATACTCGCTCGCCGCCCGACACTACTGCCACCAAGTCGACGGCCGTCATCGATCCTCGCTCGCCGCCCATCACAACCGCAGCCAAGTTGAGGGCCGTCACCGCTCATCGCTTCCCAGGCGTCACAACGGCTGCCCAGTCGACTACCGTCATAGATTCTCGCTCGAAGATCATCACAACCGCCCCAACATTGACGGCGGTAACCGCTCATCGGTTCTTGGCGTTCACCTCTGCCTACAAGTTGACGGTCGTCACCTCCCCTCGCCGCAGTGGACGTGGACGATACTGGAGTACCTGACACGCGTTCAGGTGTACACGTGAAGGGAGTCGTAGAAAATACTAGTGAGCCATTATCTGTACTGTCTCGGACTATCATTTGTAAACGAACAAGATATTAGAATAACATTCTGAAACATTCCATGTTGTCGTACAACATACATTCTCAATGTACCGATACAATAAAAGTAAAGTAAGGGAGTAGTATTTCTAAAGTATGGAGGTATTGTTTACATTCGTTGGATGCATTATTCATACTTTCACGATACACTGTTTCCAACGTATCCATAAGTGAGCATTACTGTAACGTTGATATACACGTAGTGTATCCGTATGTTCTTTATAGTATAGCATTAGGTTACAAACAACGCATCGATACACTACACATGGTGAGTTGATAAGTTGCATATGACTACCTATACAACAGACGTACTGTATCCTTATCGGTTTTTAGTGGTGCGTTAATCCATAAATTCGTTTAGGAAACATTATAAATAGAATAAGGGGACAATACGCGTATTGCTTCTTTGGACCATAATCCTAAACCACAATAGTACTTCTAACGTTCCCTAAACGGTAAACAATGTACCGATGTACTGTTTGTGTTGTTCTCGAAGGGCTTTTCAACGAATTTACCCCAACCTACGCCTTTCGATACAATAATAGTAATGTATTCATCCACGGAAAATATCATTGTGGTATAGACAAATACTGTATCGGTATACTAAAATCACTCCTTCACGTGAATTTTAGCGTCGTGATAACATTATTTATAGATATAAGTACACTGGAATTCCGGTTTTCGAAAACCGGAATCCCAGCAGAAGAGTGTCGTTTATTTCAGTAGAATTCCAGTGTCGTCGACAGTATTTCTAGTGGTACCGTATCACTAGAAACAGTGTCTCGGTACGATGGAAATTTTAAAAGTTACCACGCAGTGGGCATGGACAGGACTTCACTCCCACGAGCGGCACGGGCAGCATGAAGTTGACCACGGGCAGAACGGGGGCCGCGCCGCCTTTACGACCGGCGCACCGGGCGTAGCGTCGACGGAGCGGGCAACTTGACGTCCAAGACCGGTGCACGGATGGCACGTACATGATGCCTAAGAACGAGGCAAACGGCAACGGCAGGAAGTGAAACATAAACAAGAGCGTCCGGCGGCGGTGGCGACTGGAGGTCCAGTAGCGGCGAGACCTCGGCACGGAAACGGTCACACAGCGGTACGGCCCGGCAGCTGCGTGATGCAATGCGTCATGCCATCACGTTTACACGAACAGAATCGGCGCTGGCTCTGCACGGACTTGTCGCCCGCGATAGGGACTGGCGCGGCAACGAAATGACGGAGGCCAGGGCCAGCGCCGAGTAAAGCAACAGAGGGGCGCGTTCACGCCCTCAAGCGGCGTACAGGACCAATAGACGTTGCAGCCGGCGATTGCGGCGGCGGCGGTGCTGTCATGGTAGCCACAAGCGGCGCAAGCGCGGCACCGAGCCACAACGGGACAGGCACAGCACCGAAAATGGCGGTAGCGTGGGGCGCGGTT
>JAULBV010242925.1:0-12215 GCA_032358295.1 Pterothamnion heteromorphum | reverse complement strand
GGATACTCCTCTGCGGTCCTCCAAAACCACCTGTACGGGCCAGTTTTTGATTAGTACATCCCGCTCCTTTTTGATTGTCAACAGCGTTGCGGAAGCTGGAGTGTACCGCAATGTCATGCTATGCATATGCCGAGAAGTTTAATTTTTCTAAAATTCATGACATCTGACCCATAATTCCTCACCTGATGATACCGGCTTCGGACGGCCGGCCCCGGCCAGATGAAGCTGTGGCGCGTTCGCACCGGGTTCGCACCGAGGATCGCGGCGGTTCGCACCGTCCAATGGTAAACTGCCAAGTACGCGGTGCGGCAGCGCTTACAGTGCTAATTTTAGAACGTGCGGCACTGCTTACAGAGCAGGGGGTCCGCTTACAGTGCAGTGGTCCAGACACGGTAGTGGGCCGCACGTAAATGGTGTGGGCGTTAGAGCGTCTCCACCAGTGTATGATTTTGAGATTCAATTCAAAAATTAAATCCATTGGCCAAAATCGAAGGCCCACTGGCGCGCTAGGATCCAATCCATGATTTGGAATTGAATTGAAAGTTTTATTTGCGCAATCCAAAATCGTCCTATTTGGAACGCGCGATGCGCCTATTGGAACGACCTCTCCAACATCAAATGGCGGAATGTTGAAGCTGGAGGGGTCAAACATTTCCCGCCCAGGGCATTCGGGGCCAAAGGCACAATCCCGGAGGTGTACGGAGGACGATGTACGGCCCCAAGGGAGGCCTTTGCGCCAAAACAGGACAACCTATAGCAAAATCGCAGATACCCTACGATATCAAACAATAAACCCACATCTTCGCGTCCAACTACAACGCCCTTCATCTCCGTTCATGATCCGCAGCACTTTACTCGTTCTATTTCCGATTTTAACCCTCGCCGTCCTCCCTCAGCTATACCAGAAGCAATGGGCACTGGAAAGGGATGGTGCTCACAAGAAGATCTCCTGGCATGTATGGCGTTCGTAGAAGCTTCAGAGGATGCCAAGCGTGGTGTACATCAAAAGACAAAGAGACTGGAGGCACGTGCTATGGCTGCCTATCAGCGACTTCGACGTGAACATGTTGCACTCGGCTGGCAACCGAAGACGACTGAGGCACGGACTGGTTCCTCCGTTGTGCAGAGAGCTAAGAAAGTCAAAAAGATGTGCCTCCTCTTCCAGGGAAAGCTCAGCACGATTTTAGGCTTGGACATGACAGGAAACCCGACGCAAGAGGATCTGGTACGAGCTACAACAGCACTGTACAATGAAAGACTGGAGGTCGGCAAGAATTGTCGAAAAGAAGTTTACCGCTTTTTCGGTAACGACCCGTCCGATCCTGGGCCACCTTTCCCATTCCTGAAAAGTTTCATGTGGCTTCGTGACACCTCATTCTGGCGTCAGACATTGGTGGTACTCGAGTCAGCACAGGCGTTTAAAGACCAGTCGAAAATGGAAGGCAAGAAACCCAAAGAACAGTCCGTCCAGAATACGGTACATGCCGATGGCGACGTATCTGAAATACAGCAAACCGCTGTTCCTGATAAGAATTCAAGGTCGCCAACTGAGCTCCCTCGTATGCCTAGTTTAAATGGAGAAAAGCCGCGACGTCCGAATGGTGCAAAAAGGACAGTTGAGCATCTGAAGCAAGTTCATGCACTGGACAAAGGGGCGGCGGGAATTAATGGCCTAATGGATGCGAGTCGCAAACGCAACAAAATCAGTGCTGACTTCCTCGCCCTGGAGCAACACAAGGCCCGTATATCACTGTTTTCAATGGATGGAACTGATCCAGAAATACGTCAACGGTTTCTAGAAATAGAGCAAACGAAGGCCTTGAAGGTAATGGAGGAGGAGCTACGTAACTCTAAGGTGGCAAGTGTCCCAACATTGCAGGATATTGGGCACAACGGTGAGGAGTTACATAACGATGATATTATAGTGCACTGTGGAACGAATGGAGGTTCATCCCAGGGCAGTTCACCGCCACTGGCGCCACTACTTGGGATTTCTGACACCGCTGGTCACGTACGATCAAGTCAATTGGGTACGGACTGTACTGTCATGCGGGAAGGCATTGATGCCATTGGCTCGTTGAAGCCAGGTGGGCATTCAGTTGGCCCTGGTTGCTCCGAACCACGTACAGTTGAGATCGTCGACGTCTGTCAGGATACTCCCCGTCAAGATGATAATGAGACAGTGAATCACGGGAATAAGATGGCTTTAAGTGGACTCGTACTGTAGCTTTTTTCATAAAGTGACGGGACTTGTCTTTACCTCCCAGATCTTCACATACCTCTACTGTTGTGTCTGACTAGAGCATCGAGCAGTTTAAAATGTTTCGGAACACTTTTGACATCGTTCCCCTCCGTCCCGTAGCCTTCCATATTGGGAAAAAGTAGTGGTGGTTGCGATAGCATGACGCCTATTCCCTCCTCACCGTCACCGAACCCAGCCCTTATCCCCCCAACTCCATCGCCTATGTACTGAGGCGCCCGCTCTTCTACAATCATATTGTGTAAGACACAACATGCCTGTAGTATCGTTCGCATATCGTCGCTGTACCACAACCTTGACGGGTTCCGTAAGATGGAAAACCTTTTGAACAACACGCCAAATACCCTCTCCACACACTTCCGTGCCGCCTCCTGTATCGCCGAGAATTTTTGTTTTGCGGGGTTGTCTGGATTGTCAATTGTTCCCACGAATACTTTGTAGCGCGGATAGATACCATCCGTTAGGAAGTACATCCAGTCAAACTCATCACCATTAATGTTGTACTTCATCTGAAATGGAGGATAGTCGCCTCGTAGTATGTCCCCCATGAACGGACTGACTGCCAGAATATTTAAGTCATTCATGGATCCGGGGAATCCGAACGCACAGTGCCAGATGCGCAAGTTCAGATCACATACGACTTCCA
Organism: Pterothamnion heteromorphum; assembly: GCA_032358295.1. Lineage (NCBI taxonomy): Eukaryota > Rhodophyta > Florideophyceae > Ceramiales > Ceramiaceae > Pterothamnion > Pterothamnion heteromorphum. The sequence continues at coordinate 9,309 of JAULBV010242925.1, read as the reverse complement.
TCCGCAGTGTTGGCTTGCTGTCCTTCCCAACCATGATGCCTTGGAGGGCCTTTGGGCAGCAGTCCCAATCCCAGCCTGCACAATCCAAACATCCTAGACACCCCGGGAATCCAACCGAACGAAACCCTTCTTCGATCTTTTTTGCGTCCTGTAAGGTGGGGGATCGGAGGTACTCTTGACCGTATGAAACACAGATCGCATTACAAAAGGCCTTTAAAGATCGAAGGGAAGTTGACTCACCCAAGCGCACGTATTCATCCAGACTGTCTGCACTACTGCCGTATGATATCATGCGCAGCGCACAGACGACCTTCTGTAATGGTGATGCACCAAGCCGACCAGTACAATCCGGACGCAAACCCAAACTAAAGTATGGTTCTTCTCGAATAACACCCTCCAGCACCTTGTCGAACAGTTCCCTCGACATTCTGAACCGCCGTTCAAAATAGCTCGCCGGATAAACTGGCCCAAACTGACCAGATCCATCGTCCCTGACCTCAGTCGGTTCCCAAAAATAGTCCAACATCAATCGCCGGTGCCCACTTGCAAAGTCGCGCAAGATGTTAGCACTCCTCCCAGGCTGCGAGCCACCAGATCTGTTCAGACTGTTCTGGTTGCAGATGACATGGGCCATCTCTTGCCACAGGCCGACAGCTGCCTCGTCTTCAGCATCCAGATCCAGTCGAGCCATATCAAAAAGCGGTTCCATATCTTCTGAGCGAGGTAGAGCAGACCACCGAAGCAGGTAAACTTCGTCACCAAGAAGATCTTGTACAGTGCGAATAATATCCAGAGTAGAGCTTCGTTCATGTAGACAATTACGATCTGGAATATCCAACAGCCAGAGATCGGTCGAGGGGCGCCGGCGGAACGTCGTACTGTTGGTGATGTTGGTGTGGTTCCACTTCAACGAGATGCCGTTGTCCGATCACCAGACGCCAAGCGCGCGCGCGGTGCAGTTCTTTTTGCTGGCGTTCTCCTGCACTGAGGGCTGCTTCGACGGCTAGGTGTGCGTCACGAATGAGATGAGGCGTGGTTAAGGTTGCTGTGCCGGGAGCAGTGGGGTGCGATCAGCTGTTCGTGCGAATCCAGACCAGCGGGTCACTGTCGGGTGCGATTTGCTGCGTCTTCTCTGGCAGCGGCTGGTTTTTGCTCTGCCACAGGTTGTCGCCAGAGCTCAGGGGTGCTGGCTCGGCGCGAGGATGCTCAAAAGGCCGCGGATGAAGAGCGATTGGGAAGCTCGGGCCTCTGCACAAGCGGGAATGGGAGGCGGAGTACCCGCTTTGGGCTGTCGGGTCGCTTGTTTGGATCGGACTTCCACTCGATACTGTGCATGTACCGGTGGGGCATGACGGCATATTAAAATTTCAATCTAAAATTAGTTGGAGAGGTCGAACTTCATCGGTTGGATAGTGATGATTGTCTTCAGCAGGTAGCCAATAATATAACAGCAAGTGCCAATTTATTTGGATTGGACCTGTAAACCGGTGGAGACGCTCTTAGAGAACTTACGCAGTCAAACTTCAGCAAAACATTCAGCACTCTTCAGCAATAAACTTTATCTCTCTCTCCGCCTTGACTCAAGACTCTCGGCCGACCGCCTAGTAGTCGGTATCCCGTCTACTAGACGGTCGACCGTGGCTCACCCACGATATGTGGTAGGGCGTGACACCGAACGAGACGACGCCGTCGGCTTACAGCACGTAATACTCTCTCGTATATATGGGCTGTAAGTCCCTTGCTGTACGGTGACAGCGTACGCATCTCTCCGCCCTTAACCGTGCGCGTACCGTCCAGCATCCCAATTTACCGTTCCTGTATCGTTCATGGGCTATTCCTTGGGCTCTGCAAGCGGAATGCCAGCGCCCCAAGTTCAACGTCGTTCTCACAGGACTCTCAGCGCCTTGCGTATGCCGCTACTGGCCCAGGCCTCCCCGCCAGCGGCTGCCCCCTCTCCCGTCCTACTGCCAGTCCCGCCCTGTCCAGTGTTGGCTGTAGAGCGTAATGATAATCGTACCGGGCATTAGAGGTCCAGAGACCCATGAAACCGGCCACCAGATCACCGCCGTCCGCGGAGTTAGCGTAAGCCGTTGCACCTCCTACTCGCAGGCAGTGCGGGGTGGCCTCGAGATCTGCTAGTCCAGATTTCAGCAGCACTTCCCTGAGCCGGTTGCAGGAGTCCTCTATCGAGACCTCCTTACCTGAGGCTGGGTCTCGGAACAGGGGTACCTTAGCCAGGCTGTCCCCGTCTGCGTCATTCCGAAGCATTTCATAGATGGCATTGCCTGCGGAGATGGATGACGGGTGGGTGTCCACTATGAAGGTTTTGACGAACTGCTCTTCACCTGCTTGATTCGTTTTGTTAGGCTTCATGTGTAAGGACAGTCGGACGAATGGTACCGGTGGGGTTCCTAACTGCACCCTGCTCACCGAAAGCCTCCCCCTGTGGGTCTCCCGTGCTGGGATCCAGAGCCGCCCGCGAACCTTTCTCCTCGCGATCAGATCCGCGGAACGCATGACGCCCTGCCACTGGGCCGTCCACAGCGCCCAAAACACGCGGTCCCGCTGCGAGCTCATCAGGTCCATCTTTGACCTTAGCGCCTCCAGATGGTGCTGCAGGAGTGGTATCTTCCTGCGCTTCTTGTGTGGCGCTAGCACCCTTAGTCCAGCCAAGGTCCTCTTAAAGCTGTAGTCGCTCCAACCCCCCGTAGTCACACCTGGCCGCCTACCCCCGCGCTGCGCGTAGTACGAACGTATCGTAGAGATGACGCCTAATGCATAGTCGACGCTGTTGGTTTTCTTATCCGCCTTCTTCGCCCGTGGAAAGAACACCACATACGTTGCGAACGCCGCTAGGGTTTCCAGCTCCTTCTGCACCGTCCACGCCTCCTGCTGGGGGTCAACCAGTATCCCGAAGGCGTCCTCGCGGACGTTCCAGCCTTTGCAGAAGGCCGCCCAATACCTGAGATGGGACAAGGTAGCCTTGGACGAATCGGGTGCCCTTCCTTGTTCGAAGGCTTTCGACAGCAGACCGCGTACGTCGGTCGCCCAATCCTGGCCCCCGAGAGGGGCTGCCGGTTGCTCCTGGGCCAGCTCTCTGCCTTGGTCCTCGAGCTGGCTCGTACTTGCCTCCTCGGAGGCCACGGTTGGTGGAGATACCGCTGGTGTCGGCCTCATTGCCTGTTGGCGGTAGAAGCTCCGCCCGTCGCGCGTACGCAGCCACCGGCCTGTCATGGATCGCCGGTGAGGTTCCGCCGCTCGCTCGCCGCGCTCGGTGCTACCGGTATAGACGCGCTCCGGGACTTCTGGTTTACCACTCCGATCCGGTCATGGTCTCCTGATTTGGCCCATTCACAGGGGCGCGAGTGGGCCCGTTCTCTGTCGTATGCGCTCATGACTGTCTCCGTTTGGTGGAAGTCGCCGCCTGCACCACTCGCTCCTCCCAGAGCTTCATCTCCGCTGGTGCACTCATGCAGATGACATCCTCGAAACCTGCTCCCCGCGCGGCTTCCTCTGCCCCCTTGAGCTCGTTCCTGCTCAGCTTGTCGGCGATCTTGTTCGAAGCTCCGGACAGGTGTATCAGCCAGATGTCTATCCCCGTGCGCTCGCATGTTTCGCTGAGGATGCGGAGTGCCTCCCTCATGGGTGGCGAGTAAGCCCCTCCCCTGTTCGCGGCCTCGCACGCACTCGCGTTATCGTTGCGCAGAATTATCATCGGGGAGCCCCGGCCCGCTAGCCCTTCGGCCTCCAGTTGCAGTACGGCAACTGAGCTGACTAGCAACTCTAAGGGGCTGATGGAGAGGGAACCGCTCGCGAGCGCGCGTCTTGTTGCACTGCTCCAGCTCTGCCTTGTCAGGCGGCCGAAGACACACACACCCCAACCTCTTGATATGTCCGTTGGCGATGCGGCGGCGTCAGTAGCTACCCCGCATTCCCCTGGGTGCAGCGTGTGCGGCGATGAAGTGAGCGGGAAGCCGCCTTCACTCGCTATGCAGTCTCTTATGCTTACCACATCGGCGAACCACTCCCTCGACACTGGGCACAACTCCTGTCTGGAAGCCACACTTTTGGCAGCTGCCAGGCAGGCAAAACCTGAGTTCATCCTGAGGCGGCCTCCGGGAATGAACCGCGCTGCGAACAGCTGCTGCCCCACAGCCACCTCGGCCTCTGTGATGCCAATAAGCCTCCCTTCATTTCGCGCCAGCATGTCGACGGTCCGGTTGAACGCCTGCCTCGATGACTCCGATGGGCGGTAGAGAGGATTTCTGGTTGAGGATAGATCATAGGCCGCGCCTATCACGGTGAAGAGGCGGGAGAACGGTCGGTTCGCGTCGGGCTTTGTGCTCAGCTGCACGCCGGCCGCCTCAAGGATTTCTGGAATCCGCACCGCCGCCTCGTCCGCCGCCTCCTCTCCTATCGCAATCGCCAAGATGTCGTCTTGGAAGACCGTGAATGACACGGTTTGGCCTTGCCTGTTGCCCAGCAAGGCTTGCCTCTTCTCCACCCACTCGGCCAATCCCCGCTTGCATCGCGCGGTGGCGCCGTTAAGACCCCACCTTTCCGCCACCGACGCCTTCTGTAGAATATCGCACAGTAGCAAACTTGTGCGCTGCGCCGAGTGCGCCGATGAGCTTCGGCCCATTTGCATCCTGCGGTCGATCCGAAAGCCGCCATGCGTGAAGACGCAGCACTTCCATAGATCACGCGGTGCCACGGCAAGCATGCGGAACCACTTGCGGAGGTCGTACGTGCGGGCCAACGCCGGTAGCCCGCAGGCCTCCGCGCCGGCCGACATGATGGCTATCGCCTCGTTGTTGTCTTCTATAGAGGTCCACGGAAAGTGGTGGTCGCGTGGGAGAGCCGTTCTTTCATTCGTCGCCACTGGGTGTATCTCCGTTCCCAGTAGCACGCCGCTAGCCTCGGAGCCCGGTTTTGGTGCACTGCAATCCCATATCAACCTCTTCTTCCCGCTCTCCTTCTTGTCCACCACGCCGCCAGGGACCACACGGAAAGGAAAGAAAGGCGGACCCGGCTGGGTTGGGCCGATCCAACCTTCGTCGATTTCTTCCTTGGCTGCGGCCAGAAACGGTGGCGAGTCGGCGAGCGCTGAGGTTAGCAGCGGACGGAATACGCATATCGGTGGCGTGCGATCGGAATGGTCGGAGAAGCCCGCGCGCAGAGATTCCAACAGGTCTTTGTCCGGCCAGTCCTGTGCTTCCCCCAATTCGCGCAGGTGCGCGGCAAGGAATCCCCAGTCGCCGTCGGCTGGTGGTTGGCTGGAGTGGATACGCGGAAGTCCATCGCGATCGAACGCCAGAACCATCCCCTGACTAATAAACCACCTTCCGAGGTCGGAGTAGTCGGACAGGGTGAACTGGCATGCTGAGTGTGATTGTGGGGCGCGCTGGCGATGCGCAGTTGAGACGTGCCGCATCGCTGTGTCGTCCCTCCCTGCCCGCCGGATGAGATTCGCTAGGCGCTGGGGAGCTTCTTGCGTGAAGCAGTCACGCCAGTCGCGGATTTGCCGGACCCTGTTGGCCGCTTCGATTGAGGGCTTTGACGCTCGTAGGTCTACCTTGGCCACCGTGGATGGTGCCTGGTTTTGGAGGGGGAAGGACCGGGAGAGGAGGTCTATGCCTTTGGCGGCTGTCCGAGGCACGAAGAATATTCCTGAGGTATGCATCGACCTGGATATTGTAGAGCGCAAGACAGCGCGTCCCGTCCCGTCCACCATCACGCAGGGGAACCACTTTGTGGCCTTCAACCGGCCCTGAGCGGCGTGCACACCTCGGACCCATTCCGCCGCAGAGCCTGCCCAGGCCTCTGTGCCCCCTCCGGCCCGCTCGAGCGAACGCCTGTACACCCGCCATGGAGCGGATTCCGCATCGGTTGCCAAGTAGGTGACCCCTGACCTGCCTCCGAGTTGAACCTGCTTCCCCGCTGAGGAGCCTTCCGTTTTTCTCTCTGCGGCGTTACGCGTCTCAGCTGCGGCCGTATGCGCGGGACCCGCTCTTGCCGAAGATAGTCAGGCTTGCTTGGAACCTCCCTTCCTGGGGCCCGGCGGCGGCATATCCCAAGCGACGGATACTTGGTGCTCTTTGCGAAGGCTAACTGCCCTCGCGATAAGGCTATCTGGCCACGTTGGATATATCGCGCAGAAACCGGCCGCGGTGCAGGAGCGGAAGGCATGTCCCATTTTCCCACACTTGGCGCAAATGATGTCGTCCGGGGATCTCCTCTTTTTCTGGAGCGTACCGGATTGTTCCAGAGTTGAGCGTTTCCCCGGCAGCTGATGCGCAAAATGGCGCTCTTGTGAGCTGTTCGGCCTCCGCTCCGACAGCGGGAGAGGGGATCGCGGCGGGCGGGCGCTAATGGCCTCCTTATCTCCGGGGTACTTCGCTGTTTTCCCATCTGAGTCTATGGCACCTCGGCCTACACGTTGGAGGGCTGTGCCGGAGAGACCCTGAATGCCGAGAGGCGTCATCGACGCGAGGTGAGCCGCGCGTGCCTGCTCCTCTGCCCATGCAAGAAGTGTAGAGGAGCGGCTACCCCAGTCTGCCATCGGCGCAAGCGTCAGCTTCTCGTTGTCTGTCGTCCGCCTGACCGCCTCCGCATGTTCTTCGATCCGGGCGCGAAATGCTCGATGGAGAATGTCAATCGGTGCTCGCCCGTCATATTTGATGAACACCGTCTCGGTTTTCCGGAATGCTTCCATAACCGTCTTGCCGGACATGATAGAGGGGTGTAGGAGGTAGTCCACAGCTCGGCTCAGCCCGAACGCTGCGGCCGCCAGATCGGAGCAGTTTTCGATCGCCGCCCATAGGTCCTTCGCCCCAGCGGTATGGAACAGGTCCCCATATGGCGTGCCAATCTTGCGACGCGGCCGCGGAGTGGCTGCATTATCTCGGAATATCACCGGCCCGAAGTGCTCGAGTGTCCACGCGTCCGTGCTGGATAGGCGGAGGGAGGCGACTTTAGCCAGGGCGGCGGCCGGGTAGCGGTAAGTAGACGCATCTGTGCACAGTGCGGCCTGTGCCTGCACAACGAAGTTCTTGAACTCGTTGCAGGTACCGAGTGGAGCCAGGTCATCGGAGCCGGCCTGCAGGGCGCTGAGCTCAGTACCCGTGGCGTCCAGCAGTAGCCGGGCTTTGCTGATTGGGATCGCCGCCGATCCGCCGCCTCGAAGTAGAGATGCGAGCTCCGAACGCTCCTCGGTCGTCAATCTTGACTGACCTTCGCGGGAATGTGTTTGGACAATAACCGTAGGCGTCTTTGGCTCCCCGCGCGTGCTGGGGGCACTGCTCGCACCTTCTTTTCCCACCTGGTTTCGTACTATGCCCATTAGCGTTGGAAGTTCGTCCCTGTCCGCAAGGTGGCACATAGTCGAAAATGCTGTGGCGCTATAGCTCTGGACTGCCACCTGTATGGCCTCATGATCTTCGCAGAGTTGCTTAGCTTCGCCCATATCCATGGCACGAGATTCGCGGAATCGCTCTGTGATGACCCGTGCCTGCGTGGCCACGCGGTCGATCTCCGCCAAGAGTGGCACGGACTCTTCCGGCGGCGGCGCTTCCCAACTAGTGTTGGTGGCTGCCAGGCGCCGCTGTAAACACGCTAGTAGCTGTTCCGTTGTGACCGGACAACCGAGCCACAACGTCTCATTGCGGCCCGCCGCACTTCCGCACGTCCCGGTGAGAAGCGCGTCTAGCCTGTGCACCGCGCGCTTTTCTTCCGTAAGCTCTCTCCACCTTTCGGTTTCCTTACACCTGCGGAAATGAGCTGCCAACTTGGCTCCAAGGGGGCCGAGGGAGTCCTCGCTAGTGACCCAATCGGATTGGGCGAGGTCTTCCACGAACTGAACGGCGCCGTTCTCAGCTTTGGCGAGGATTCTGTCGAGGTCTGGGAAGATGAGGTCGCCCGGCTCCTCATTCCACTCTCCTTCAACCAGCGGTGATGCCATGGAGGCCTGATAGAATTCTTCGGGGAGGTCCGGGATCTTAAGGAACGGATGCTGGCCCTTGTAGCCGGGGCGGAGGATAACGAAGTCCCCCTGGCGGCCGCCTCCCTTCCTGACTATCGGGATGCCCTCGGAGAGGGCTGTGGCGATCGTTACCACAGAGATTACGCCGGGGACTTGCCCCCTGTCCGCGCTCCTGACCTCCGGCAACGGGGTTGCCCTGGGCACCTGGCTAGCCGGCTGAGGCTGCGATCCCGTCGTGTCGCGGATACTGTCGTCTCCTGCCTGCAGGGAAGCTTGGATGGCGTCGGCGAGTGAGGACATGGTGGGTTGATGCTGTTGAGTGTCGGTACTGTGGGCTTGAGATTCGGGTCGGCTTGTTGCTGGGACGGGTGAGGTGAGGGCGTCGCCGGCGCATCCGCTTCGGCGCTTAAGTACGCTGCCGGCCACGGCTTTGGGCGGAGACCCGACTGCATGAAACTGTGACGCGGAGCGAAGCGCAGCGAACGGGATTCCCTTTCTCTTTTGTGGCACTCGTGCCCACGGATCGTGCCCACAGTCGTAGATAGAGCATCTTGCTTTCGTTCGGCTGCGAACCGAAAGGGGGAGGGAGCCTCCTTCAGCCGCCGGCGGCCGCCGCTTGGGGAGTTGCGCTTGGCGTGTTGGCGCGCTTTGCTCCGCTCGCGACGCGCTTCGAACGCACATCTGTATGGCTTGCGGCGACTCGACCGCTTACCGCGCGTTTGGTTCGAGGAGCTTCGACGCGCGCCGATCGCGATCCAGGAGGTAGGTGACCTGGCGCGCTTACGCTTGGCAGCGGATCGGCAGGGGGAGCCTCCTTCACCCGCGAGCAGTCCGCGCCGGACATTGCGCTTGACGCGTTGGCGCGCTTTTCGCCGCTCGCGACTTGCTCGGATCGACTCGTGGCCCAGCCTGCCCCCACGGTGGCGCGTTTTGTGCCTGCGGGAGGGTTCAGCTCGGCATCGGGAGGAGGCCCGGCGCGTAGTGGCGGAACGTAAAAGAGAACCAGCGGCGCTCTCGTGGTTGCCGCTGAGCGGGGGCGGTGCGCCCTGCGTTTCGCTCCGCGTCGCATCGGGGGTCCTTAGCGACTACCGGAATGCGTGCCCGTTCTTTCGCTATATTGCCAGGTTGTTGCGTGGCTCGCGGCGTCCGCTCGCGTCTGGGTACTCTGTAAGCCGCCTCGTCGAGCGCAGGCTGTAAGGAGTGATAAAACTAGCATTAAGTGCCAGCCTCTCCAACCTTCTTAATCCTTCCCTTTATCTCTCTCTCCGCCTTGACTCAAGACTCTCGGCCGACCGCCTAGTAGTCGGTATCCCGTCTACTAGACGGTC
>JAULBV010242814.1:0-12221 GCA_032358295.1 Pterothamnion heteromorphum | reverse complement strand
CAAAAAACCGTGATTTCTGGGCGAAGGAGGCGGTTTGAGGCGAATCTGGCGGTATTTCTGCCAAGTGTCGATCGCTGATTGGGGCTCCGGTAAGAGTATTACTCAGGTAAGAACGTTGAACCGAGCCCGTTTGGGCACCCTGTCAGACATATACGCAATGACAAATAACGGAGAACCCGCGCTGGAATCCGTGTATGTGCGATTCCAGGCTAATCTACCATGGACGATGAACCGAGGCTGGAAACGCAGAAAACGCTGACACTGAAAATCTCGATCAGATCGCTTGGTTCAACGTTTGGCGTCGGGCGGGGGGCGAATACGAAATGGGTGGCGCACAGGCGTTTGCGTTTCGTGCCCTTTCACCGAAAATCGAAAATATATGTAAATTTAATGGTGCGCGCCCGGCAGCCGATCGCTGATCCCCGCGCGGGTTCATCGTTTTACTGTAATGCACTCAGAATATGAAATTTTAAGGGTACGCGCGCGGCGGCCGAACGTTGAACCCAGCGCGGGTTCAACGTTTTACTGTATGCCGCCCGCGCCTACACATACGCCCCTCACGGCTCAGGTTCAACGTAACGTTGAACCGCGCCCGGGTTCAACGTTTTGTTCTGTATGCCGCCGCCGGCCTACACATACGCCCCTCACGCACCCGGTTCAACGTTAACGTAGAACCGAGTGCGGGTTCAACGTTTTACTGTAAACTGCCAGCGGGGTACACATACGCCCAAACGCCGCCCGTTCCGCGATTGCCCTATTTTAGGGTAGGGGGAACCGCCTGACAGTGAACCACGCGTAGTACGGCCCCTGTCGGTTAGGTTGTGCACTATTCTTGTTGTAAGGGCAGGGGAAGGGCGCCCAGTTGCCCGAAATACGTTGGTACTGAAACGTTGAAACGGGGGCACAGAGACCGCTCTTGCATGAGCGATCTCCGTGCCACCGCCCCGGAACGGATTCACCGATGGCGCGGCATGGCGCGGCGTGTCAAAGTTTAGGGGGAGGTGACGTACCGACGCACCGGATCGTGTTAGTCAAATCATAGACGAACATGTTGCACTGCGGTGTTCGGATTATGGCATAGTATGGAGCACGTTGGTGACTACATAATGCAATCCATATATCAGTAGAACTGGAAATAGTGCTGAAGGTCGTGTTAATAAGTAAAACGCACGCAGACACAGGAACATGACTTTCAGAGTCTTACCCGTGGAAGCGCGCGCGGTCGTAGCGACATGTCCTCGCTTAAGGAGGTCATGGGGGATCGCATAGCACAGGAAAAGGACGCCCCCGTACAAAGTAGGGCTGTGAAGGATCAGGTGGATACAGTGCGATATGACGATGTACATAGTATTCTCGCGACCACAGTATACTTATGTACGATATTGGGTTGTACCCGATACACACACCAGGAAGCTTGGAAGAAAGCGAACTTTGAACTGCGGTAGTTAGTACATTGTTGTTTGTTTGTAGAGCGGACGAAGGAGTAATTATGACGTGGTACTTGTAGGGTCAGTGTATCCCAGGTCCCGGGAAAAGATCACTGCGGGCGGGAGCGTGCGGGTATTCGGCACGCGCGAGTAGCTGTGTGGGTTCCTACTTTTAACAGTACCCCAACAGATCTCCTGAGGTTTGGTGAAAAAAGTACTGCCCGCTATGTTGACGTACTCTTCCTTTGGCTGTTCCCCGATCACGACATCACGAGTTATTAAATAAAGAGCAGCATAATTCCTTTCATTCGCTTGACGGGCTTGGATGTTAATATCGTCGTTAAGGTCGAGGCACTGTACGCGCGAATAATACACTCACGTGACATGCAGTGGTGGTTGGCCTGAGGCCATGAAGTACGTTCAAACATCTATGAAATATGCCCCAATATGGTTACTGTACTCGGATCGGCGAACATGCAACAACTGGGAACGTATTCTGCTGAACACTAGCTTCGCATTATACTTTGCAGAAGCCCAAGGGATTTGTGTAATCCATTGGAAAGCTCAGGTAGATATGAGTATATAGACGCATTCATGGAAGTTTGTTTACGCATGGCCCGGACCAAAGTCGTAAAGAACAATTTGTTCTGAACAGGTAACAATCTTCACAGATGTTCTTGAAAAACGGATTGAAATTCTGTTGATGTACGTACAACGCGTAAGAAGGGCCGCCGTCTGCACGGAAAATGAGGGACGACACCTTTGCGCTACAGGAATTGCTGCTCTGACCCCGAGAAGTTGTACTTCACGTTCCGCGGAGTTGTACACGTGTCAGAAAGAAAGACACCCGTGACGGTCCCACAGAGCCATCCAGAGAAAGCCGCAGGTGTTTAGCCTCATCTGGTGCGGTTTAGGTCCGTATTGAAAGCATTGAGGCGAGCAAAGTTGCGGAAATCTGTTTTTGTCAAAACAACAATTAGTACTAATAGAGGTTGTCGGGAACCGATTTCAGCTGAAATTTGGGTGATTTCTTTGGAACACAGATCCAGGGTGGCACTCTGCATGAAAATCCATCGGGGAATCCAATGCGCTGGTCGCTTTGTAGCTCAGACCTCGGGAAGGTGCATTTCCGGGGTGTTGGGAAGTGTACACGTGTCAGACGCAAGAACGCCCGCGCTGGGCTCAGAGAGGCGGGTTCGATTAGCGGCCGGTGCGGAAACCTTTTCTATTATGTTGAGGCCCGTGTGGGTCCGAAGCGCATGAGTACTGCGCGAAATACGAAGACTAATAAAAAGAAATTATTGATCTGGAAAGATTGAGAGGGAGCATGTTGGATGTGATGTGTATTGTGGAAAGAACTGAGGGAAGGCGTGAACCGCCACTGAAATTCCATGTACTATTCAACGTTCGTACTTGTGCATTGTAAGAAACCATATCGAAGTATTGTACGGGTTGGGGAAGAAGAGGAAAGTCGTGTGAGGTTTGAATTAAAAAATATTTGAACGAACAAATTTTGATTAGTGCATGAAGCGTACTGTACGGAGGGGGTAGGGACAACGGAACATATTATAATGGTAATAGGATCACGGAAATGATTTGATCTCTGGTCATCGGCAACCAAGTCGATATTGAGAACTGCAGTTGAGGAAAGTTGTTGAACCGCGAAAAGCATACCGTCATGTCTGCTGTTCCGAACATTTTACGGCCGAGCACCACGTCAGACCACCCGAGTGGTACAGGTGGGAACGTCGTTCGCATTGTTGTTGAACCGAAGACATGTTTCAGGGTTTGTGAACCGTGTGGGAAAGGATTCGGAACGACCCGTTCTGTTGAAGAGCATCTGCGCAAGCGTCATGACGTTCCCACGCAGAAGGCTAAGGAAATGGCACGTGAAGCGACGAAGGCTGTTGAGGCTGCAATGCGTGTTGGAAATCCGTTAGGTGCAGCGTACCGCGCTGCCCCGAGGGAGGACGGAAGGGAAGGAGTTGCACCTCTGCTTGCGCTGCAGTACATCGAGGTGGAAGAGGGGTACCAGTGTGCGTGGTGTGAGAAGTGTTTTAAGGGGTTGCGCAATGTGAAGGAACACGGCGATAAGGACCACGATAAGAAAGGAGACGAACTTGTGGAGAAGACGAAGACCGGGCCCAGTATCAAGGTGCAAACTCTAGTGAACGGGGCAAAGTGCAAATACTTTCCCGTTCGTGAAGTTATCCCGAGGGAAGGTAATGCGGCCGAAGAATGCAGTACTGTTCGGAATGTGGATGATGTGGGAACTGGATTTGTTGAAGTTGAAGAGAACGAAACGGACGAAATTATGCCAATTATGCCCAAGGAGACTGAAGAAGTCGGAACGGATGTGTATGACAATGAGGGACGTAAGGATGAAGAAGTGTTGAAGGAAGTGGAGAACCTGTTGGAAGAAGGTGGGAAAGGGGTAGACGGGGTCGAGGAAGACAGGAGGTTAACGTCAGATTTGTTGGCCATAATGGAGTTTGACCGCATACTGGTTGAGGAAGAAGTGCAGCCTGAACAAGCAGCTGTGATGACTGAACCGGTGAGGAAAGGAGACAAGGTGGAAGCGATGGTCCTGAAAGATGTGACCATGTACATGGAAGGATATAATCGAATGAAGCGAGTGATTGCACCATCCCTCTTGAAGAGATTGACGCTGAAAACGGATGACCACAACATTACCCTGCTGCAAACGTCCGTAGAGAAGTATGCAGCGGAAGTGGCGAGGTTTGTATGTTTCATGCGCCGAATGGGTGACGCACGTGGGTACAGTGAAGGACATGTTCATCACAACATGGAAGAGTACGAAAGGCTTTGTATTGATGAAGGAACGAACGAAGAGGGTCGACGTGAAGTGCTGCATTCCATACTGCAGGCCCTGTTCCTGCAGAAGATTGGTACTGTCGGGGCGACTTCGAAGCTATTTGTGTTTTTATATATAGCTTGTCGTTCTGTTCGTGGGAGGAAGGGTACAGGCGGCGGTACTGGTGAGGTTCGTTTTTGTGAGACGAAAGAAATATCTGGTGGAATTGCTGCATTGCAATATTTCACGAAAGTGGTTGGAGTAAGAGCAGTCATGGAGTTGGGACGAGACGGAATGAGCGATGAAGAAACAGAGGTGGAAGTGGGTAAGATTATTGAATGCTTCGATGAAGAAAAGAACACGGCAGGCACATACATTCGGAGCGTCATGAATGTCTGCAGTAGTCTGTTGAAGAAGGAAGATGCCCCGGTTGTTTTTGTTCATTGTGACCAACATGAATTTTGTGGGTTCATTGATGGCAAGGAAATGTCTGTGAAGGATTTAGCGGACGCAACAAATGGAATGCTGTGCAAAGCTGAAAGGATACTCCGGGAGAACGTCATGTTTCAGTACACCTGGGGGAATGGGAACGCATTTGAAGAAGTGATGCAAGGTCTTTCCGACAATACGACGAAGTTGGATATTGGGTACAGTGTGCTAGGAAACGCGGCTAACCGCGAAGCAGTGCTAAGGATGTCAACGGGATTCATTCAACATCTCGGCAGCGATGCACGAGCGAAGGAGTCACTTGGACAGAAGGAAGGGATCGAAGGCGGCGTTGAATTACGTATTGGCTCTGTGGTTGTTGGGGAGGCGCAGATGAGGAAGTGGTTGGTGTATACCCGTGAAGTGCAGGACTTGATAATGGCGTGCATGCACATTGTGGGAGGGTCACCTGGGCGTGGAACGGAGATAGGGACGTACAACCTAAGGAACACGGCTAAGGCACGGCGAAATCTGTATGTTTTGAACGGCGAGGCAATGGTTCTATCAAGGTACAATAAGACGAGGAATATGCGAGGGGTGGACAAACCTATTGCTAGGTTCATGGACAAACGCACCGGAGAGCTCATGATGAAGTACCTCATATACATTCGACCGTTGGAATGTGTATTACTGAAGAAACTGCATGACTCGGACAAGCTTGCTGAGAACCATTTTGATGCATTATTTTCAGTGGAAGGAGAACGATATGGAGAGAAGACGTTGACTACGTACATGGGTACTTTGTTCAAGGAGAATGGAATCAAGTTTCAGTATCAACAGTACCGACAATGGATGTCGGCCATTGAACGTATAGTGACAAATAAGGACGACCCCCAAGCGGTTAGTGTTCTTGACGTTTACCAAGGTGTAGCGCATGAACAGGCTGGTCATAGTGTTGCAGTAGCCGACAGAATTTACGGTCGAACGAAGGTAGATGTGATGGGGGTCGGGTACACCGAATTGGCACGCCAAAGAGATTGGTGTCGGTTATGGCACGAGCACCTGGGCCTCGGGACGGGTACTGGAGGACGAAGGACTTTGGGAAATAGAGGGATGACGGCAAGGGAGAAGGATAACAGTGAAGGAAATGGAACCTTGAAGGAATTAATTGAGTCCATGAAGGAAGGCATACTGAGTGAAATAAGGATGGGGTTTACCACGGAAACGGAAAGCAAGGATGGCAGTCATGAACCGATGAGTTCTGGTAAGGTTCCTTCAAAGCACAGTTCCGCCCAGGGGTTACGAATGCTAAGTCCAAGCTCACCAACACTGCCAAGGACGCCAAGGACGCCGAGGACGCCGAGGACACCGGGAAGGATGGGGGACGCGATGGGACCTGGAAGAGATAGTGCAATTGAACCCGGAGAAAGAAGTGAGGAAGGGGTGGTACTTGTTGAGGCAATGCGTAGACCTTGGGACGAAGACCTTGAGGTTTTACTTCCGGAACTTAGGAAGATGCTTCGGAAGCCGTCAGCGACGTTCAGGTCTCAGATGCAAGCTGACGTTACGGCAACAGTATTGGAAGGGAAGCATGATGCAGTCGTTGTGATGCCAACAGCTGCTGGCAAGACGATTTGCTTCTTGCTGCCTTGCTTCACGGAAGGTCCAGAGGGGAGCACCATTGTAATTGTCCCTCTGGTTGCCCTAAGGGAGGAAATGATGGAGAGGTGCATGATGTATGGCATTGATGCGGGAAGATGGAATTCAGAGTATGAGGACAGTGTCCGCAGGAAACAAGTGTATGTTGTGAGTGCGGAACATGTCGAAATGACGAAGTTTCACAAGTTCGTAAGGGAGATGCATGCCGAACGTAGACTGAAAAGGATTGTTGTCGATGAAGCGCATCTCACCACCATATGGGCAGATTTTCGGCCTGTGTTGGGGCGACTGCAGTACACACTTGAGTCCCTGCAGTGTGCTGTACCGCGGATTCTATTTTCCGCAACTGTGCCGCCAAGGGAAGTGAAGGGAGTTATGGAAGCGCATGGTGTACGACAAGCTGTTCTTTTCAGGATGTCAGCATTACGAAGGAACGTGGCTGTACAAGTCGTTTACGTTGAAGCAGTGAAGTCGTATCATGTTGTGGAAGTGATGAGTGTTGCAGTTCAGAAAGCAATTATTTCATGCATTGAGAAGGCACATGACGATTCGATAGGGAAGAGGGTAATAGTGTATGGGATGCGGAAAGGTGACTTGGACAAGGTACAGCATATGTTGAACTCCACTGAGTTCATGGAGAAGATTGATGCGGAAAACATTTTGAAGTACTACGGGACGATGACGGACGAAGAGAAGACCACAAGCCAGAACACGTGGAGCAAGGAACCACTGACCCGTACACGGGTTATGTTGTGCACAAACGCGTTTGGAACCGGTATTGACTCGAAGAATGTTGTCGGGGTCGTACATTTTGGAGGCAGTAACAGTATGGCGGAATATGCGCAAGAGATGGGAAGAGCAGGGAGGGAAGGCAAAGAATGCCGTGCAATATTGGTATACAGCAAGCAATTTGCAAATACGTTCATGAGGGTTACTTCCGGAGGACCGGAACGCAATGGAAGAATTCGTACGGAGGAGCAGAGTAAGAAGGCCAGAATGTTTTCTGAGTTTCGGAATTGGGCTGAGAATACGACTGTGTGCAGGAAGAATGCATTGTTCGCAATGCTGGATGGGAAAGCACCTGGGTTGTGCTTGAATGAGGAGGATAATGTGAACTGCGATGTATGTGAGACCAATGGTGGAAGGCAAGGGAGTGAGGAGGACGCCGGAAGACGGCGAAGCGGAACACAAGGAGAAGAGGATAACGCCGCACGTGAAGGGAACCGTACTGAAGAAGGACGTCCTAAGACCCCTAATAGGATGAGAGTGGTACTCGAAGAACAATGTATAAGGGTTGAGGAGGGCGAACAAGTGCGGAGTGAGATGCAGAGGCTATTCCGGGCACCCCGTCCCCCGAGCCGTGTTTTACAGTTCGGCAAACGGCGAAGCACAGAATTGGTGGACGACGCGATACTTGAATTTAGTGCCGGAAGTCCTTCTACGACTACCGGTGTTCCATTGAAGAAAGCAAGGACCGTTACAGGGAGCGGGTCACTGTTGAAGTACTTCAAGAGGTTGGTAGGAGCTGTGAGAGGGTCATGTGGTACATGCCTTGTGGTAAGCAACAGGAAGATACATCACGATCCTTGCCCGTACTTCTCGTGTGGGAATTGCGCAAGTGTGACACACAAGAGAGCGGATTGCAAATATGAAAGACCGAGGACAGGTCTATGCTTTCAGTGCGGATTGGGATATTTGTACGGGGACAAGATCCACGATGAAGGCTTCGGGAAGTGGAATTGCAAGTTTCAAGTTGCAGAGGAGGTGTGCATGAAGATATGGATGGAATGTTGGCGGTCAGATGCTGTACTGAAGAAGGTAATGAAGATGATTGAGCAAGATATTCTACTCATTAATATTACGGACAGAGACCGGCCGGCTCTCATTCGAGAGTACTTCACGTGGCTTGATGGAAATGACAACAAGGTACCGAATAGGGTACGTGTGTTTATGGTATGGGCGAGCATGACAAATGTAGTAGGTTTATCGGATGAAGAACAGGGGATTGTGGAAACATTGAAGAACTAGAGCAGGCAACCAGGATGACGTATGAAATGGGGAATGGGTTACGGGAATGTGGAGTACTAAAGTCATACACTATGGAAAGCACTCTAGCGCAGAGGGGACGTGCCGTGACCTTCGAAATCTGAGTCGGAGTCGACGCAACCACTAGGTTCGCTGAAACCGTACACCAGTACCCAGGACCCTGTGTGGATATGTTGCACAATAGACTTGACACCAATTGAAATATTCTTTTGTTCTTCGTACTCACCAACGTCCTGTGTGGCGAGCCATTGCAGGTCAATGAGGGTATCGATTGTAGAGTCCATGAAGTCCGCAGGCATGTCACGGAAACCGTCGGTATTGCTCAACAGGCGTGTCAAACGACCACTGGCCAACACACCTCTGTGACGCATTAATTCCATGAGGATGGCGTCACCCAACTTTGCCCCACGTTCGCCGACGTGGTCCTCGTCCATGAAGATTCCTTTCGCGCAACTGTATTTGATTATACAGAAATCATCTTTTTCCCACTTGGAGTACGTGCAGGTGATGTAGAACACGCTGTCACGGATTTCTTTGTTGATCTCCGTTAGCTTGTCATAGACACATTGTAGCACAGACGGGGAATGATTACGGCCATTCACTGTTGAAGGACCGGTACGTACTTTCTTGACGGAAGGACCTTGTGCGGTGAGCAGCAGGGACGGACCGAAGTAGTCCAGAACAACCTGTACGGTCATAGATGTTTCTCTTTTTAGCTTGAGAATGAAGAGGCGATGAGCCTTGGACATGTTCTCTCCCTCCCAAGGATATGGTTCCCGCGGCAGAGCGCGGAAGGAATCCGGGCCGAGAGGGGTTTCGGAAGGGCTGGAAGAAGTAAGACTCATACTGTTGAGGACGGAGATGAAAGGTCGGGGAAAGGAGATTGTACGATGCAGTGGAGAACCGTGGTAAGGAGACGATGAAGCAAGGATGAAGGGCGACGATGTGGGAAGGGCGTTGTCCTTTGTGAGAGACATCATGGTGACGTACTAATGTAATATAAGGAAACACTGAGTACTGTAAGCAGAATGATAATTCAGTGAAAATGAAAAGCGGCATTGTATTACCCAAACTAACATTGAAGTGGGAGCGCTGTGGTCGGGTCTTATGCCTTATAACATGTTTATGTCAACTTTGAGAAATCCGCTGAATGAACAAGGAGCAAGGTGAAATTCTGCTGCGGTTTATTGAGACATTGCTTGAGGAAGCATTTACGGGAGCACACTGTTCGGAGGCCACAGAGGACAAGTACACATTTACCAATTATACCTCGACCCGTACGTAGTGTAGAGTTCCTCTCCAGCCGCAATGTTCCTCGTTGCCTGAATGTGGACATGGTTACTCTCGAGGACGGTAGCGTTCGTGGAATCACCTCTTCCGAACACGACGTTCGGGGTTCTCCGGGTCGTTCCGGGCGGGATGCTACGCAGGTGAGCGTCACCTTCGTAGTATCCAGCGTCGTTAACGAAGCGACCAATACAAAAAGGAGCAGGTGCAATGTAACGAGGAATGGTCTTACCTTGCGGGTCATTCACGTTGTTCACCAGACCCCCGTCAATGCTGTACTTGTTGAAGTACGAGGCGGTTACGGACATGATACCCTCTCCGTACACCTTCGTTGAACCCGAGTTATCTCCAATGTCAGAGTAGATAAGGGTACCGTAATAGGAGCATATAACCTCTCCTTTCCCGAAGTTCACTGCAGCGAACAAACCTAATCCAGAATTAGGACTCTTGATCAAGCTTGGTGCGAGGACGGTGTTGGTAGCTTGAGCTTCTGCTGCGATTAGGGCTTCCACGGAGAGGGCATGAATTTGGGAACGAATGGAAATGGGCATGCGGTCCAACACAGTGTTATGGTACCTCGACGCGAACGTCGGATTTTGCATGAGCACTCCCATGATATCTGTGATGTGCTGAGGGAACGTCTGGTACGCATCAAATCCGTGAGGAACGTCCCATACAGACCGCTTCGGTGTTCCTCGATGAACGGATGACGCAAGGACAATCTTGGCAGCGTCCAACACAGCCGGGGTTGTTCGAATGGGGTCCTTGTCACGAAGAAGGGAATCAGCAAAAGCGTACAGAAGGGGCAGTGAGGAGTTCTTCACGCACTCCTCATCCACTTCACAACCGACGAACTTGCGGGCCCGACCAGTAGCTATACAAGCCTTTGCCGTTGCAAAAGTACCGGCGAACAAATCCAGCACTGTGTCTCCGGGTTTGGTGTACTGTGCGATGAGCTCGCTCAAGCAAGCAACGCTCTTCTGCTCTTCCCGTACCTTGCGGGTCTTGTTCGAAGTACCTGTACGTTCAGTACGGATACGAACTGATTCAGGCAGAACGACTCCAGGAACGTCACCCACGACATTGCACCAGCGTGGGTACTTGTCCATGATGAATCCATGGTTCTTGTACTTGACTCGGTCCTGGGCCTTAACGGTTCCAAGAGGTTTCCAGAAATGGATTGCGCTTTCGTACGCGTTGACGTGGCTGAATGAAAGGAAGCATCTTGACGAGTATGAACCACCCTTCTTCAAGAAAATGAGCGGCTGCGGTTCAACGTTGAATACCTTGCCTGGCTCCAGTTCACTGTCATCACCTGGGATGGATGGCACTTCTCCGAGTTTGTCAAACGTGTAGAACGCTGTGTACCAGTCGTTGAATTGCAAGGACGAACAGTACACAATACCGTGGCCACCCGGTTTAAGGACGCTTGCAATAGTTGCAACGGTACTGTGCAGGTTCTTGAGGGACAGGACGTCGTGCTTGGAGTGTTCCTTCATCCGTACACGCCTTGTGTTGTACGGTGGATCCGTGCAGACGAAGTCGACCGTGTTCTGCAGCTGGAAATTTTTGGTTGCTTCGTGACTGTCTTCCAACTCGTCGAAAGAGCAGACGAAAATAGAGAAGAACTTCTCCATCTCTTCCTTCACAACCTTCCTTGCTTGGCGCACCTCAGTGGTCGTTGATTCAACGTAGGTATCCATGAAAGACGGGAGGACAGGCAAGGTTTCACCGGTACGCTGCTTCAGCTTTCGCGGAGGGGAGTTGGGGACAAGATCCTGCGGTACGGAGTAACCAAGCCTGTGGACCAATTCAGGTGAAATGGACGTGAACCCGGATGGATTGAGGGGCAGGCTGACCTTGTACTTGGTGAGGAAATCCGTAACTTCTGAATCCTTCAAGCGGTACAGGGTGTTGGTAGAGATGGAATGGTGAAGGTCTTGAATGAAGCAAGATGCAAGCTTGAGTACATCCTGTTCAACAGTAGGGTCGTTGCTTCCGCGTGCCGCTGCCTTGAAATGAGATACAATGTTCTCTGCCGGTTGAACGGATGCAGAACCAGTACTTGGGGATGAAGCTTCAAAAACGCCGGTGTCTGGGTGATGGCGGAGGAACGGCCATATGAGGTGTTCGGCAGTTTCCAGACCGAGACATTTGGCGAGGATATCCCAGGAGCGAATAACACCTTGCACAGCGCACCCGACTCTATTTACGACGGTGCGCTGACCTCCAGTCTGAAGGCGGGCCCCATCCCTGTCCCTCTTCTTCGAAGACCGCAGACCCGTTACGTGCAGGATGCAGTTGAAGTACACGAGGGCTTCGAAGGTAGTGGGGACATCCAAGTTCAGGTCGGACGCGTTCCGGAGAGGAGTTTGGATCTGCGGCAAGAACTTGCTCTGCACGAGGCACGCCTCCGAAACGCCATGGACCGTGAAGACATGTTCGCGCTCTTCCCGTATGCGGGGGTCATGGCCCATTTTCCCCCGCATGATGCGCGGGTTAAGATCCTACTGGTTTATTGGGTTTAGGGGTTTTAGGGTTTTAGGGTTAACGTACGCGAC
>JAULBV010242813.1:2500-43307 GCA_032358295.1 Pterothamnion heteromorphum | reverse complement strand
CACCTGGATCAATTTGTATCTTATTAAGTTGCACCTGGATCAATTTGTATCTTATTAAGTTGCACCTGGATCAATTTGTATCTTATTAAGTTGCACCTGGATCAATTTATATCTTATTAAGTTGCACCTGAATCAATTACAAAGGTTAAATTTTACCCTTATATATATGCTGTATTTTTTCAGTTTGTTTTTATTATTTTAGTTTTTTGAGCATTAGCAACCCCTGTAAAATGGTTTAATTTGTTAATTTTTTGTTAATATTTTAACCATACTATTGACTCGTATATATATAATGTACTACTATTGCATTGTTGGAAAGCGGTAAAAAACCCGCCTAAATTAGCTAACTCACTGAAAATCAATAACTTAATTAATTATTACCATGAAAAATTCAACACTTAAAAAAATTAACGAAATTAACGACCTTATTAATGTTATTAATGAATTGGGCGAAATTCCTGTAACTTATGCGGGCGGGACTTTCCCTTATTATGTATCAATTAAGCCAATAACGGTTAAAAATCAATTTGTAACTATTGAAAGCAATGTAAATGAATATTCTTTTATAGATAATAAAGAAAGATACAACGTAAACAAAACCTCAATTTGCGGGGATGAATTTTGCGAAAAGCATTTAAATTATACTTTGAATACTATTTTAAAATCATTTAAAAAATTACTTAATTAATTATATCATGACACTAACACAAATCATAAAAGAAATTGACAAAAAAGAAATTCTTATTTCTAAATTATCAAAAGACTTGCACAAGTTTCAAACTACTAAAATTGAAATGCAACTAAATAAAGAAAAAGAAATTCTTTACCACTTAGAAAAAATAAAACTTATTTTAACTTTTAATTAATTATTATCATGAAAAACACAAACAACCACACCACCGCCAAAATCTTATTAGTATTGGCAATTTTAGGACTAATTTTTTTATTCAATACATTACTTTACTTAATCGAATTAATTTAAACTTATTTATTATGAAATCACAAGAACAAATCAAAACATTTTTAGACAGTATCGAAATTGACAACGTTAATATCATGGACTTTGTAAATATTGACGAAATCGACACGGACAACGCCGCCGAATCAATTTTCGATATGATTAACGATAACGGCGGTTTTAATGTTGAAATCATTTACTATTCAAACGCTATCGAATACCTAAAAAGACACGATAATTGCTTAACTGAGTCAATTGAATTGGCTATTGAATACGGGTATACCTTAGAAAATATCAATTCTGAATTATTAGCGTCTTTATTAGCGTCTAAAAATGCTATGATTGACTACTGGGACTATCAAAACGAAATTAACGACTTTTTTAATACTTTATAAAATGAAAGCAAATTTAAACACAAATCTATTCCCTATCATTAACGTTGGTATGTATTATAGTTGCATAAGTCCAGAAACGATTTTTGATGATTATTATATAAATGAAGACTTCGAAAACGGCGACTCAGAATATAACGCCGAACAATTTTGGGACAATTTCGACAATGATAAATACAAAGCCAAAATTCAAGAACTTGCCGCCGATTTTTTAATGTACGACAATAACGGCAACGAAATAAAAATCGAAGCGGGTGAATTATATAGTCCTAAATACTACAATTTCGACACTGACAACATTGAGTTAACCGTTGAATTTGACAAAGTCAAAATATTGAATAACGTATTTAAAGACGTCAAAGCCTTTGATACCTTTTTGAAAGAAAATTATAGTTCGTACGATGGTTTTTGCTCGTTTACAGCCAATAATTTTGAAGAGTGGTATATTGACTATAAAGACGAAAAAGAAACGGCTATCGGGGCTTTATTAACGTATTTGTTTAAAGACTCAGAATATGAAGAAAGTTTTAATATGTACGTTTACGAAAATATTGGGTATTATTCAGACTATTACACTAACTAAAAAACTAAAAAAAAATGGAGTATATCATATGGGGACAAACAAACCCACAAGAACCAGAAAAAATACTTTGTACAAAAGTAGAAAATGAACTAATAACGGATAAAACACAAGCCGAAAAAATAGCCTATTTATTAAGGGTTAAATATAATTGTATTAATGTACGTATTCAAGAAATCGACTTAAGTTACCCGCAAAGTTTAAATAAATTTTTTATAAACTCAATCAATTAATTATGATAAACCCTATAAAAAATACAAAGTTAATAAGCAAAAAAAAATTTTTAGAAATATTAAAAAATCGTTTTGAGTTAACAATTGATAAAGAAAGTATAAATAAATATATTGACAATTTCAATTGTAATTCACACACATATAACGAGCTTAACCCTAAAGTATTTACCGCCACATTTAAAGATAGTTTTGGGTTTAGTTGGTCAAATACAAACGGCGAATTTTATAAATACCACACAAAGCCAAATAGCTTATTATTTAAAGAGTTTAAAGAGTTTATCAACTCACACACTTTTAAAATAAATAATCATTTTTATATATGAATTCAATTAACAGCAAAGTAATACTAAAGAAACTTAACCGCCTAAATAATGTAAACAAACATGCTTATAATCTTATAATTGATATAAGCAAAGGAGCTACAGAGATACGACCAGTTTACAAAGTACCTGACAAATTAACAATAATTAACGTATTTGAAGAACTTATAAAAATACTAATCAAATTAAACATTAATTTTGTAGTTACTAACACAGCTAAACGAGGCGGACAAATAGGGATATTAATAACAATTAAAACACGTATAAAATGAAATTAAGCTATACAATAGAAACAATTGAACAAAAATATAACAGATTAAAAGAGGAATTAAAAACAGAAACGAAACAAAATCTTATCCTAGCAAAGAAAATATATTTAAAACGTTTTGAGATAGAAAACAATTTATAATTAAGCCTACAAAATCGAGCAACTTTTTAACCCTACATTTGTAGGGTTTTTTTAGTTCTACATTGTAACAAAGTCAACACACGCACTGGATAAAGTGAGGGCGGGAATGTGGTAAGAATTTATATAAAAACACAAAGAGAAAAACTTTAACGACGTGCGCACCTGTAATCACTTACATTTTGTAAGGCTAAACCCTGAAAAGGCTTACATTTTGTAAGGGTAAACCCTGAAAGCGTTCTTTTTCTAAAGGATTAAAATCCTTTAGCTAATGTTTTGTAAGGCTATACCCTTAAGGCGGTTGACTTTATTAAGGTTATAACCTTAACCACATCCACCACAAGACCCACATAAGACACCCCCGCACCCCATTGAGATTTTTTTGGGGAGGTGATAATGACCCCCTGTAAAAATTTTTACCACTAAAAAACTATTAAGTTATTTACACTTTATTGACAGTCTTACATTTGTAAGAATAAATTCCTACAAGATAATTCCTACAAAATGAAAAAAGTTCAGTACACATTGAGTACACATTAACATTTTTTGCAACGCATTTTGAATATAAAACGTGTTTTTTGAGACCAAAATCAAGGTTGCTGAAAATTTTTTTCTCTTTTCAAAACCTATGCAAAAAACGTGTAAAAACTTATGTTATTGATTTACAACGTTTTAGCTTTTTAGGCAGTACGCGTTTCGTTGACAATTTGCGTTTTTTATGGACACCCCCTCTATATTTTAATATTTTTAGGGGGGTCCCCCTCAAAATCGACTTTCAATGTAGTAAATGTGTACTTTATATATTTATTTATTTTGTATTAAAAAAAAGAGTATATTTGTAGCAGTAACAATATTTATATTATGGTTTATTCTGAATTAGAGAAAAAAGAAGTAATTGATTTAATAATTGATTTAATAGAAGAAGGTGGTTCTATTCGCTCTATTTTAAAACGACCTGATACGGTTGGAACTAAAACGTTCTATAAGTGGTTGGAAGCATCCGAAGAGCTACAAGAGCGTTATAAGGCGGCTACTAAAAAGAGAGCTGATAACATCTTTGAAGAGATGCTGGAGATTGCTGACAAGCAGGAAGCAGATATGGGTTATAACGAAAGAGGAGAGCCTATTATACAGCATAATGTTATCAATCGTTCAAGACTACAGATTGATACTCGTAAGTGGATGTTAGGTAAACTGAATCCTACTAAGTATGGCGATAAGTTGGATGTAACTTCTGGAGGAGACAAACTTCAGGCTGTGCCAATTGTAGGGATGAAAATCTTAAATGAAGAATAAACAGATAAGTTTAAATGTGCGTGGCAATGTCAAGCAGCTACAGGCTGTTAAGTATTGGATAGATGATACAACAATTGACATAGCATTCGGCGGAGCAAAGGCGAGCGGCAAGAGTTTCTTAGGATGTTCTTTGCTTTGCGCTGATGCGCTTATGTACCCAGGGACTCATTATTTTATTGCTAGAAAGACACTGACTGATTTAAGAAAGTTTACTATACCATCGGTTCACGAGATATTAGATATTTGGGGAATAGGTAAGGAGTATTACAAGTACAATGGTCAGGATAACTACTTTCACTTTCATAACGGTTCAAAGATATTTTTATTGGATGCTAAGTACCAGCCTTCAGACCCGAATTATATGAGGTTTGGTTCGATGCAGATGACAAGAGGATGGATTGAAGAAGCGGGAGAGTTTGAGTTAGAGTGTAAGAATAACTTACAGGCTTCTATTGGTCGTTGGAAGAATAAGGATTACAACCTAACACCAAAACTGCTACAGACGTGTAACCCTTCTAAAAATTATTTATACAAAGATTACTATAAGCTAAACTTAGAGAATAATCTACCGATAGAGCGTAAATTTATTCAAGCATTACCTTCAGACAACAAGACACTTCCTAAAGAGTATATTGAAAACTTAAAAAAGATTCTATCTCCAAATGAGATACAGAGGTTGGTGTATGGTAACTGGGAGTTTGATGACAACCCTTATGCTCTGTTTGATTATCAGGATATACTTGGGTTATATACCAATGAATTTATCAAGCCTACTGAAGATAGGTACATCACTGCGGATATTGCATACACTGGAGCGGATAAGTTTGTGATTATGGTATGGGCAGGATTTGTGGTGGTTAAGATTATCGCAATTGATAAGATTGACGACACGATGGTTAGTAAGAAGATAAATGAATTGAGGATTCATTACCGAGTGCCACTGAAGAATGTGATATATGATGCTGATGGATTGCAGACGTTTACTAGGAACTCATCACAGAGTGGTAACTTAGTTGGAGCTATTGGGTTTCATAACAATGCAAAGCCTGTTGTGGTTCAAGGTAAGAAAGAGAACTTCAAGAACTTAAAAGCTCAGGTGTATGAGTTCTTTGCACAACAGGTTAAGGATTCAAAGGTGTTCATTCAAGACAATGCGTTTAGAAAGCAAGTAATTGAAGAGTTGGAGCAGATAAATAAAAATCCAATATTGGATGATGGTAAATATGCGTTAGAACCGAAGAACAAAGTAAGAGAGAGATTGGGACGTTCTCCCGATTTTGCTGATGCTTTGGCGATGAGGTTTTACTTTGAGCTGAAGGGTAAACCTAAGGTTATGATTAGGTGGTAACACTGCTGGTTTTCAACAGTGTCATCAAGTAAATTAACATAGTGTCAATATGTTAATAATTTTTAGTAAATTTGTAGCTTTAAATATATAGAAATGATTTTCAAAGACGACCAAGAAGCGATTGCTGCTATTAAAGCCAATCTAAAAATAAATCACGAGTTTGTTGAAATGCGTGAGAGTTCTGACGAATTAAAGGCTTTAGTAAATGGGGACGACTTCATTGAAGAGTTGATTGATAAGATTGAGGGGATTGAGAGCGATAAGAAAGCATCGGCTAGGAAGAAGTATAGCAGAAGCATCAAGGATTTGTTTGAGAGATTATTTCAACCTATTGATAATATTTACTACGCTACAGGTGGAGTTAAAGATTACGATATTCCAAATGATGCCATTAGAACTGAGTTCATAAAAAAGATAGCAAGTATTAGAGATAATAAGCCGTTGTCAGAATGGATTCAAAAGAATGCGATAAAGCTAATGAATACAGACCCGAACGGTTTGATATTTTTAGAATATACCACAGACCCTGCTATTGACATTTATCCAACATACAAGTCTATCGAAAAGATTAGATACTACGAAGCGAATGGTCAATTAGTGGAGTTTGTGATATTTGAACCAAAGAAAAAAGAGAACAGAACGTTTTGGAGAATCGTTGATGATTTGAATGATAGAGTGTTCGAGCAGATTGGAATGGAATTTGTGCTTATTGAAGAATTGTCATTCGAGCATCCATTTGGTCAAGTACCTGCGCTTATTTGTTCTAATATTCAAGAGCCAGGAGAAGAAGAGAAGTTACCAGCTATTGATGGTATTATCGATGCGGCTAAAGAGTACGCTAGAGACCAATCGTTCTTGACTCTATATAAAATTTATAAAGGGAATCCAATCTTTTGGAAGTATATTCAATACTGTGGAGATTGTTCAGGTTCGGGTAATAATGGCGATGAGGTGTGTGGTACTTGTAACGGACACGGTAAGATGGTGTCAAAGAATGATGTTACAGATGTAGTTGAATTACCAATTCCTGATAGTAATGACACACCAGTTATTGCTCCTAACATTGCAGGGTTTATATCTCCTGATTTGAATGTATGGCAGCAGTATAACGAAGAGTTGGCGAAGTTGGAGGAGAGTATATATAAAACACACTGGGGTACGTTCTACGGAGTGAGTAAAAACACAGGTAGTATTAAGACGGCTACTGAAGTGATGTTTGATAAACAACCTATGGAGAATAAGCTGAATATGTACGCTGACTTTGTGGAGTATATTGAGTGGAAGATTTCGGAGTGGGTATTGAACTTTTACGATACTACTAAAGACAAAAGCGAAAGTCGTATTACAATTAACTTAGGTCGTAGATATATCATCGAAAGTTACGATACGTTGTTGGAGCGATATGAGAATGCTGTTAAGTTACAAGATAATAGCGTTGTGCTTGATAAATTATTCGGAGAATATTTAGGAGCTAAGTACAGAAATAACCCTATTGATTTGCATATCAATTTGTTAAAGGCGAAATTAGAGCCTTACTTGCATTTGAATTTAACGGATGTTATTAGTATCTTTGGTCAAGAAGAAGCTCAGAGAAAAGTATTGTTTAATAAATGGTGGAAGACCGTTACTGATTACTACAAGTCAGAGGATGTATTAAATGCCGAGTTTGATGCTTGGTTTGAATTGAATAAAAAACCTATATCAGTACCTGTTGTCTAACAGGTGTTGCTTCAGATTTAATTAATAACTAAAAAACAAAAGAAATGATTGAAACACAAATGGCGGTTTACAAACTGCACAAATTAGCACGTTCAGGAAAAGGATTTGATTTAACGATTCGTATTGGTCTTGAAAGAGATTTACACGTTGTTCAAACTGAGTACGCTAACCAAGTTAACGCACATTCACAAATGAATGGGTTGTACTACGAGAAAGACGAGAAAGCTACTAAGTTATACTTAGACAAACAGCCTTTCAAAGCGGTAAAAGAATACGCTGACTTTGTTGAGGTGGTTGAAGAAGAGATTGTGCTTCCAACTATCAAAGACACTACAAAGTCAATTGAAGAAGAATCATTACCTAAGACAAGAGATGAGTTAGCTAAAATTTACGAGAAGAAGACTGGTAAGAAAGCTAAACCAATGTGGGGAATAAACAAATTGACACAAGAACTAGAACTTTTAAAACAATAAAGAAATGGCAGTAGAAAATTTAAACGAAATTGAAACAAGTTTAGGATTAGAGCCTGGAAGATTATCAGAGATGATTGCTTCAGAGGATGCTCACACGATTGATTTGTCAGATAGAATTATCTTACCAAAAGAAACGTATGAAGAGCGTATCTCTAATTTGAAAAAAGAAGCTGCTACAGCAGCTGTTGAAATGGCGGTTAAAGAGCAGAGAAATGCTCTTGGATTAGAGTTTCAAGGAAAGACTATCGAGAATTTGGTTAATGCAATCAAAACTAAGGTAGAATCTGAAAGCAAAGTTGAGCCTGAGGAGAAGTTTAAGAACTTAAAGGCTGATTTTGAGAAATTACAGAGTAATTTGGTTGAAAAAGAGAACGAGTTTATCACATTTAAGACAAATATTGAAAGACAGAACTCTTTAAACGAGATTAAAACTGAATTTACTAAGCATATTCCTGATAATACTTTGGTTTCTAAGTCTACAATATTTGTAGAGGCTAAAGAAAAAGGATTTAGCTTTGAAAAAGAGGATGGTAGAGTAGTTGTTAAAGACGCTATGGGTAATGTTATTAAAAATGACAGCACATTATCTCCTGTTTCTGTAAAAGAATGGGTTTCTGAGTTCGTAACACCGTATTTACCTGCTCCAACAGGAGGTAGTGGTAAGAAAGACGAACCTGCTGGTGCTAAAACTGGAAGTTTAGAGGCATTCTTGAAAGAAGCTGAGAAACAAGGATGGGGAGCTTCTAAACAAAACGAAGAAATGGCTAGAAGAATCCAAGATGGAACTTTAAAAATATGAGAAAAATAACTGAATGGATAATGTCTTTATTCTTTAGCAAAGAGGCTATTGAGTTGGTAAGACGAGAAGCTGCTCAGGAAGCTAAGTCTGAGATGACTAGATACAAAAGTAGAAAGTTTCTAACAGTAAAGAAAAGATATACTAAAGCATAATCCTCACCATGGATTCCTTGAAAACCACGATAAAAGAACTGCGACTCTTTATTCGCGGTTTTTTATTTTGTATCAATTAATTTTGTATATTTGCTGACAATGGCGGTATGCTATAAAGAAAAATAGTCGGTATGACAACAAATATTAAAAAAAATATATAACTAAAAAATTTACAAAAAATGGCAAATCGTGCTACCGCAAATTTGGTAAAAGCTCAAGCTAGATTACTTGGTGCTTTTCAATCATCTGAATTAAGATTCAGATTCCCAGCTACTTACCTAGCTCTTAAAGCAATGTCTCCAATTATGTTCCCTAACTACTCTGAATTAAGATTGAGAGAAGACAGAACTGTTGAGACTAACTTCGCTGCTCGTTCATCTCGTGCATTAGGAAGTGCAAGAACTCACAACCACACTGGTTCAAAAGGAGATACTGCTGTATTAACTCCAACTTGGGCAAGTTACACTGACAAATTCAACATGTCATTGAAACAAGCTGACAACTCTTTGTACAATGCTGATGAGCAAATGTTCCAAGAAATCTCTAACGTAGTTGCTAACTTCATGGAAGGTTACGAAACTGCTGCTACTGCTTACTTGTTCAACAACCGTTCAGGAGTTTCTGCTGCTACAGCTTACGGAACTTTTGATTCTACAAATGACGCATTTGAAATCGCTGCTGCTAACGAAGATACAGCTATCCAAATTACTAAAATCGCAATGGATGCTAACAAATATGTTGGTGCTATGAAAGTTTTCTGTGATTCAGTTTCTTACGCTAAATTCGAAAAACAAGCTGCTCAAGGTGTTTCTAACGCTACTAACTTATCTTTCCAATTCAATGGTGTAACTTTCGTTCACTCTGTAGGATTAGGTGCTTTAGCTGTTGCTTTAGATGCTACTTACACAAGAGGATTTTGGATTGTAGTTCCTGATGGAACTGTAGCTACATTGCCTTGGATTCCAAAACAAAACAGAGAAGGTGTTTCAACTAAAGTTGCTGATTTCTCTAGCTTGTTGAATCCAGTTGATGCTGAAGCATACGCTGTACATACTTATGAAGTAGGTGCTGATGATTCTGCTAACAATGGTTACACTCAAGACGTAGTTACTCAATACGAAATCTCTCAAGATTTAGCTTTCGTTAAAGCTCCATTAACTGCTGCTGGAGAAACTACTATTCAAGCATTCGCAATTATAGCATAGTAAGTGATTAATATCAATAAAATACAAACAGCTTTGTTAGGTGTTGTAGGGTTTAAACAACCTTACAACCCTAGCTATGCTATTGTAGATTCTGAGAATCAACTAAGCTCTTCAGGATATTTCGTAACGGATAATCCTTATGCTAAAATTGAGTATATAAAAGACAATCAAGATTACTTATCAATAAGTAATAGTGATTTCAATTTATTCCTTAAAGATTTAAAGAAGTCTGCAATATCAAATGTATGTAATCAAGTTTTTAATGAATTTGATTTTATTGATAGAAGCCTACTTTACAAAAACGCATCTAACAAAATAGATGTTGAAACATTGCCTACTGGTTTTGTTGGTTATCGAATTAATGTTTCTAACGAAAGAAATGTAGCGTTTAAAATTAACCGAGTTTTACTTGATTTTCAAGGAACAGGAACGTTTACATTATTACTTTGGAATACTGCAAAGAAAGCAGCGATACAAACTAAGGCAATTACAATTACAACCGACCATCAAGAAGTTATTTTAGATTGGGAGATTAATAATTCAGATACAACTTACAAAGGAGAATATTACATTGGTTATATCAATAATAATCTTACTGTAAGTCCTTATAAAAGAGATTGGAATGCGGGTAATGTGTTAAGTCAATTGACTTACTTATTTATCCAACCAATTAAAGTGTTGAATCACACAACAACTACGTTGTTTGATTTGACTAAAATTGACGGTTTATCTGAATCGAATGGGTTGAATTTTGACATTACTGTTTACGATGATTATACTGATTTTGTGATTAACAATAAAATGTTATTTGCAAGAGCGATTCAATTAGATGCAATCATTGGTTGTATTCAATTATACTTATCATCATTAAGAAGTAATTCAAATCAGGCGCACTCAGCTCAATTGTATGAGAAGATAATGATTGAATTAGAAGGTACAACTGCTGGAAGTATTGTACAAGTAACTGGATTGAAAAATCAGTTAGTGGGAGAAGTAACTTCTATTAGAAGTGAAATTCAAAAGCTCAGAATGGGATTTAGAAAGGCTAATCAAATTTTAGTATCAACATTATTGTAATGGCGAATAATTTAAAGACAAACCCGATAGGATTGGATGCTGTGATAGCTAAGATACAAATAAAATTGTATGATAAGCTAACGGCTTTATGGGGTGTAACTTTAGAAGGTTATCCAAGATGTTATGAGATTAAAAGAGATAAAAAGACTACTATCGAACATTTTATAAGTTCTACTGATTATGTTTCTTTAATTCACGTGGATAAGAATAAATTCTTCTTCTTGAATAAAAAAGATTATAAACAGAATAGCAACAGAGCTTACGATACAGAAGTAGAATTGTTTTTCGTTGTAAATGTAAAAGAATGTAAAACTTCTATCAATCATCGTGCAGATGAGGAGGTTAGATTAGACGTAATGAATGTACTATCTACAATTGGAAATATAGGGGTTGATACCGCTATATCTACAGGTATAGAGAATGTTTTCAAGGGATATGATTATAGATTTACTGACGATATGCAACCATACCATTGTTTTAAAATAACAATGTCTGTAAATGATTTTAAATTAAATCAAACAATTTGTAATGGAAACTAAAAAACAAAAGATTAAAGTGGCAGAATCTGTCACAAAAATTGAAATTACTGAAGATACCGTTGTAGGAATGGGAGACCATAATCCTGCTGAAAAATTAGTAGTTTCAATGCCTAGTCAAGAGTTCAGAGTATTGAAATCATTTACCGTAGATAAAATCTATAACGTAGGAGATGTAGTTTCATTGTCTGACGAAGGAGTAATTAAAGAATTAAAAATAAATAAATACATTAAATAAAAATGGCATTAATAGACCAATTAAACGTAGTAGCTTGTTCTCAAAGTGATTTGTTAGGGACTGGTATGGAAGGTTGTACTTTCGACTGGAACAGAGTAGCAACAATTGAGTTATCCCCAAGAGGATATGCTTATTCAGAAGAGCAAAACTTAGCTAACATTAAAGAAGGACAACAAAAAGGAGACTTGATTATCTTACAAGGTATCAAATCTTTCGCTTTAGTTCCTGTAGACCCAAATATCAATACTGCTGATGGTTCAGGTTACAAAACTGTAACTGGAGAGATGCCATACGAGTATGATGTAATGTTTGATAACAATGGTGTAAACTATTGGAAAGCATTGCGTATGTTAAACTCAAAAGACCGTTACAATGTAGCTTTGTACGATGTTGAAGGAAATAAAATCTTCACTCAAACTAAAGCTGGTGTTGTAAAAGGATTCGGAGTAAAAATGTTGTTCGTAGGACAATACAAAGGAAAAGAAGGTAACAATCCTGCTGAAGTAAAAATGCAATTGCAATTGTCTGACTTCCAAGAAATGGAAAGACAAACTTGGATTTCAGGAGAAGAGTTAGATTTCTCTGCTGAGAGCGATTTAGAAGGTATCAATGATGTTGTATTAGCTGCATCTCCTTTAGCTGTAGGTGGAACTTCATTAGTAGTTTCTGCTTTGTTGTTAGACAAATCTCATTTCGTTGATGGATTGTTAGTTGGAGACTTCAAAATCAAAAAAGGTGGAGTAAGCGTTACTGCTTCTGCTGTAGTTGCTGATTCTGTAGCTAAAACTTACACATTCACAATTCCTGCTGCTTCTGCTGGAACTTACACTGTAAGTACTTGGGATTCATCTCTAAGTTCTTATGTAGTATTGAAAGCTGCAAGTGGATTGCTTTACAAATCTAACGTTGCTTCAGTTGTTGTAGCATAATCAACTTTGTGCAAAATTTGCACAAGTTAAATAAACTAAAGACCGTAATACTCTTACGGTCTTTTTTTATATCTTTGTATTTATGGCAGGTACGGTTAGTGATTATATGGAAAGATTAATTCGAGTTCAATCCCAATTAGGGAATGAGGTCGATGATATTATTAATGCTAAAGAAGAAGAGATACTAGACTTAAACAGAGAAGACCAGTTGTTTAATAAAGGTGTTGATACTGATGGTTTGCTTTTAGGTAAGTATAGTAATACTTTTCAAGGAAGCGGAAGAGGTTATCCTAAAAACGCAGGAGACCCTTTTAATTTTTATGCTACAGGGAGTTTGTTTAATAATTTTAGCTTATCATCGCAAGGTAATGAAAATAAAGTTGTGATAAGTAACTCAGATAGTAAGGTTAGCTTACTAACTAACCAGTATGGTAACTTTATAGGTCTTACTGAAGAAAATAAATATAAATTGAATTACGAGATAATATATCCTGAATTAATGGCTTTTATAAAAACATACTTATAATGGGAGTACCTTACAGAAATAAACGAGAAACAATTGAATACTACGAAAGCATTAAAGAACTAATCTTATGGTCTTGGGATAGATATTTAGCTACAAAAGATAATAATTTTTTTATAGTTGGATATGATGGTAGACAGCCTAGAGTAGTTAATGAAAAACTAGCTAACTTAGAAAAGAAACTACAAGACGAGTATTTTATTGAAGTAGATGATAGAGACTTTAATAAAAAGATAGAAAAATGGATGAAGATTGATAATCTTCAAACTAAATATACTGTAGTTAATATGATTCTTGATAGAATGTGGTTGGGATTTCCTGATTCGCAAATGGATATTAGAGCTGCTTATATACAAAAATTAAATAAGTTAGGATTTAAAATGCCACTTATAAATAGTGTTATTGGAGATGCTGAAGAAATACTTCGTATTAGAGAGGAATTAAAGGGTATTATAACGCAGATAAAAATAATTAAGGACGAACTAAAGACAGATGCAGTTGTAGAGCATAGAAGCCTTAATTTGCAGCTTAAAATGATGTCTAAAGCAATGGAGTTCGGATTTCAATTAAACCCTAAAGAACTAACAGTTTCTGAATGGATTGAATTATGTAAAGAATTAAAAACTTTAGCAGCTAAGAATTAGTTGCTATTGCAATAAAAATAGTTGACATTGTAATATTACTTCGTAATATCACAATAAAAAATAGTATCTTTGTAAATATATAAAACTTGGGGATTGATGTAATACACGTCAATCCCCTTTTTAGCTTAAAGATTATGGCAGATAATAGTATAGATTTAGTAGTAAGTCAAAAAGCGTTTGACCAGTTAGCTGATTTATTAGCTAATTTAGAGGTTATTGATAAAAAAATAGCTAGTATAAATACTAATGCTGGTAAGAATCCTACCACTCCTAGTGGAGGAGAGGCTAATGCTGCTGAAAATGCTAAGTTGATTGCTCAAATGAAAGAGTATACTTCTGAGATTAATAAACAGATTGAGGCTGCAAATAAATTAGCTGCTGTTAGAAAAAACACTAGTAAAGGTGTTACTCAGGAATCTGTAGACTTAACGTTGTTAAATCAAAGAAAAAGAGAGTCTTATAGAGAAACCAGTAAGGAAGCTGATGAATATCAAAAATTAGATGCTCAATATAAAAAAGCTGTAAGAAATGCTCAAGATTTAGGTGCTAAATATGGTGAAAATAGTAAAAAGTTTTTAGAAGCAGCTAATTCTGCAAAAGAACTTGATACTAGATTAAAAGCTATTGATGGAGCTGTAGGTAAATACGGTAGAAATGTAGGTAATTACGCAAGTGGGTGGAATGGATTAGCTAACTCAGTAAATCAGTTAACTCGTGAAGCTCCTGCTTTTGCGAACAGTTTGAATACTGGATTTATGGCATTATCTAATAACATTCCTATATTAGCTGATGAACTTACTCAGTTAAACGCAAGGAATAAAGAATTAATACAACAAGGTAAACCTACTGAATCTGTATTTAAAACATTAGCTAGTGCTTTTTTTAGTTGGCAAACTGCTTTATCTGTAGGTGTTACTTTATTGACTTTATATGGAGCTGAGTTATATGAATTAGCATTTGGAGCATCTGAAGCTGAAAAAGCTCAAACAAAATTAAAAGAATCTTTACTTGAATTAGAAACTGCAACATCTTCTGAAGCTATAGAATTAAAATCTTTGACAGAAATTGTTCTTGACCATAATTCAAGCAGTAAGGATAGGCAAAATGCTTATTTACAAATAAAAGAAGAGTTACCTGGATTAACTGCTTTAACTTACGAAGAAGCTATAGCTACTGGGGAATTAACTAAAGCTACTAATTTACAAATAGAAGCTATAAAAAATAGAGCTTTAGTAGATGGATATGCTAAATTAATTGCTGAAGAGCAAATAAAATTAGAAAAAAATAGAACACAATCTTTAGAATCTCAAGTAAAATGGACTGATAGGTTAAAAGGTTTTGTTACTGGTCAAGGTGTTTCAGGTATTAGCTCTGCCGCTGTCAGAATAGCTGAAGAAAATAAAGCTATAGAAGATAATATAAAAGTATTAAATAAGAGATTAGAAGAGTCTCAAAAAACTTTAAATTCTGACGAGCAATTATTAAAAAAATATACTAATAGAACTAAAGCGTCTAAAGATAACACTAAGGCTTTAAGAGAAGAAGCTGTTCAGATAGATATCTTAATAGAAAAGAAGGGCACTTTATCTCAAGAATTAGATAAGGAAATCGAAAGATTGAAAGTAGAAGCTATTCTTAATGGAAATAAACCTCAAGAATATGCTAGAATAATTGCAGAGTTAGAAAAAATGAAAGCTGCTAGAAAAGCATTAAATGCGCTTCCAGTAGGAGGAGCTTTGCCTGATTTTGTAGCTACTCCTGAGCAGATAGAAAGTGTAAAACAATTGACTGAAGCTAACAAAGAATATATAAGGTCTTTTGTTAGTGAATTTGCATCTAATTCAGGTTTCAGTGAGACTTTTAATATGTTACAAGGAGGTATAGAAGGATTCGGAGAGAATTGGCAAACTACTAGTATAGCTATAATGGAATCTGCTCAAGAAATGTTTAATTTCATTTCGAACGCTTCGCAACAAAACTTTGATGCTGAGTATTCTCGTTTACAGGCTCAAAAAGAAATAGCTCTTCAGTTTGCTGGGGAAAGTGAAAGTGCTAAAAAGAAAGTAGAAGAAGATGCTGAAAAAAGAAGAAAAGAAATAGCTGCTAGAGAGTTTAAAGCTAAGAAAGCTCAATCTATATTTAACATTGCTATGGATACGGCTCAAGCCATTATTAGTATTTGGGCGCAAGTTCCTAAAGTTGATTTTGGTGTTAGTGCAACTGCTCTTAGTATTATGGTTGGTGCTTTAGGTGCTGCTCAGATAGGTGTAGTTGCTGCTCAAAAAATACCTCAATACTTTGATGGTACTGACAACCACCCAGGAGGTTTAGCATTAATCAATGACGGTAAGGGTGCTAACTATAAAGAAACAGTTGTAACTCCTGATGGTAAAGCAAGACAGTTCAGCGGAAGAGATGTTGTAATTGATGCTCCTGCTGGAACGCAAGTATTTACACACGACCAATGGAATAATGAGTTAAATACAATGATGAGAGAAAAAGGTGTTTCAATGTCTAACTCATTTAGTAGTAGAAGTGGATTAAGTTATGCTGAAATGGATTCAATCATTGCTAAACATTTCTCTAAAATTACAACACAATCTACAGTGATAGATAGAAATGGTTTCAATACCTTTGTATCTAACGGAAGTAGTAAAACAATTAGAAACCAATCACGTTACTCAGGTACAGGATTTTCAGTATAGATTATGGGAGAGTTATTTTATTTAGACTTTAAAAATGATAATAGTGGAGAAGTTCAAATTGATGAGCCTATTGGTTATGCTGATATGGATTTCAATTTACAGCAAAAAGACAAAGGGTACGGAAGGGACATCTCTTTCTCAGGAGGAGAAGCTCAATTTAACTTTGTCAATTACAGGAATCATTATCTTGACAAGCTATTATATTTTAATCACTTTTATGGATTTGAAAGTAAAGTTGATTTAATTATACGTCAAGAAGGTTATGCTGATATTGTTGCTGAGATGGACTTTGCTTCTGCTGTTAGTGATGACTTTGAATACTTTAAATGTAAAGTAATTCAACAGTCTTCTCTTCAGATTGTAAAGAGAAGAAAAGCGGTAAAGGTAGATTTATTTAGTAATAAAGATGTTGATGGAAATCCTATCACTCCTTTAACTACTGATACTATGTTGCTTTTGAATAAGCCTTTGTTTCAGACATCTCGATGGGAACAGTCAGAGCAATATCCTTTGAGTTTGGAAACTAGAGATAGTAGAACTTACACTATTAATCCTGCTGTAAATATTAATAAGTCAGATATTGACGGAACTCAAAACCCTTATGAGATTAATAGTAACAATGGCGAAAACATGCAGTATTTAGAATCTGCTACTAGCTTAAAGAAAGTTACTATTAAACTTAATGGTATTAGTGGGTTATTACAGCCTGATAAAGATAATGGAGGAAAGGGTTCTATTAAATTTTCACTACTTGTTAAGTATGGAGCTGATTATAATAGTGCTACTAAGATAGTTGTGCTTTCTAACGAATTAAATCAAGATTCTCCACCTTACTCTTTTAACCTTGGGGATAAAAGTTTTAAAATTGATTCTATAAATAAAGGAGATAAAATTTGGATTTTTTATCTTTTTTATATGGTAGAAACTAGGACTTTTAATGCTAAATTAGAATGTTTTGGTAATGTGAATTTAAAATCTATTCAGATAACAGCTGAGTCTTCTTCTTACAACTCAATTACACCATCATTTAGGTTGATTGATGTTATGCGTCAAGTAGTTAAGTCTACTTCAGGATTAGATATTATAGCTCCACGATTTGATGTTGGAGGACAGTTTTATGATAATAGATTATTCAATGGTAATTTTCTTAGAAATGCCTTGGTTAATACTGACGGAACACGTAAGCCTTTTTATGTTTCTTTAGAAGATATTGAGAAGTCTATTGTAGAGATGAACGCTGACCACGAGATTGATTCAAACGGAGATTTATTCTTTGGTACTGAGGCTGATTTTTATACCGCTGAAGAGTCAGGATTTTTTGATAATACTCAGTTCGCAGAAATGACTAAGGTATTTAATCCTCGTTTTTCTGTAAATGAATTTAGTTATAAATATAAAAACTTTCAAGCCCTAAAAGAGAATGAAGAAGTAAACTCTGCTGATAATATTCACGGAGAGTCAAAATATGTCTTTACTAATAAAATGGTAGAGAATAAAAAAGAAATTACAATAGAGTGGATTAGAGATGCGTTCTTAATTGAGTCTAACAGAAGAAAAGCTATTGTTGTTTCTGAAGACACAGCGTCTCAAGATGATGACACTTTATTCTGTATCGATGCAGTTGCTACCGTTGGAGATAAGTCATTTACGGAGGTATCTTTCTTAAAACACACATTTGATGGTGTAGCTAATAGATTAACCCTTAGAAGTAATGGAGAGGTTAATTTTAACTCTCTTGGTATTACTGTTGGAAGTACGTTTACAATAGAAGCTCCTGATAAAAATGCAGGTAATTATACGGTACAAGCTAATGCTAAGTCTCCTGGGTCTACAGTTGATGACGCTGTGGCTTCTAGTTCATTATTATTGCTTCGTACATCTAGCGGAGTCATTAGTTCTAATAATGATGGAGAGCGTATTACAAAATATACTTACACTTTAGATGATGCTTTAGTTCCTTTTACTAATTACACAAGTCAAGGCTTTAGCTCAATTGCTAATCTAAACGCACCTGATAACTACAGTAATTTAAGATATTCTATTCGTAGAAATATCCACAACTATTACCAACCTTACTTAGCGACTTGTAATTTATATCACAAGGATGAAACAATTAAAAATACTTGGTACAAAAATAACGGAGAGTGTATAACGGTTTACAATGATATTGCATTAAAAGAAAATGAGGCTTTTATACCTTCAAACCCAATACTGTCTCCATTTATGTATGACAATATTATATTCGCTAACGTTGAGTTCACAGATTTTATTGCTCTACAAAACAGCATTAGAAGCGATAGAGGATATATCAGAACTATAGATAATAATAACAGAGTAATTAAGGTTTATCCTGTAACTATGAAATACGAGATTCTCAGTAAAGAATTGACTATTAAAGGAGAGGAGAAATACGAACCTAAAACTATGACAATAACTACAGCAAATAAATACATTTTAATCAATAACGAGACTTATGTTCAAGCTATAGATTGGGAGCTTAGAGATAACAAATTATTCATTTATGATAAGAGAAGACAACTCTTGTATAATGGAGTATTTTTCAATAACGTAGCTATCAATGATTCCTTAACAGATGACGTATACGAGTTTAAAACTAGAATGAATTTGCTTTAATAAATTTAGTATATTTGTAAGAATATGACACAGCCAATAATTAACATATATAGAACCAAAGAAGAGGCGTTTTATTTCAAGAATAGTCAGATAAATCGCTTCTATTCTTTTAATGGAGTTCAGCTGTTACCATTTAACGAGCGTAAATATATTCAAGTTACTAACACACCTGACGGTATTGATTTAGAGGACTGGACTGTATTTGGTGTTGATATGTGTAGTGGGGCAAAGACAGACATCACTGATTCATTTATGGTTGAGTCTTTGACAAATTCAGATGATGGCGCTCCTCAATTGTTTTGGTCTTTAGAAAATGTTCAACACGATTTTGGTGTTGGATTGATTTATTTAGAGATACAGCAGTCATTGGGAGAGACTT
Organism: Pterothamnion heteromorphum; assembly: GCA_032358295.1. Lineage (NCBI taxonomy): Eukaryota > Rhodophyta > Florideophyceae > Ceramiales > Ceramiaceae > Pterothamnion > Pterothamnion heteromorphum. The sequence continues at coordinate 23,761 of JAULBV010242813.1, read as the reverse complement.
TTTACACAACCCCATTTCTACTAACAAATGAAGAAAGCGAAAAAACAACCCAGTTTCACTACAAGTATAAAAGAAACGATAATTATCAGAGTGTTAGTTTTCAAACTTGGTTTAGACAAAATACTAAACAAACTGAGCTTACAACATATTACGAAGCATCTACTAAAAAAACAGTAACACAAGCTGTTAAGACTAATAAGATTGCTAAGTATGTTTCTGAGCTTATGGATATAGAGCAATTAATTGCGCTTAGTGATATATTAGAAAATCCTTACTTATATATTGACGGAGTTAGAGCTTCTCTTTTTGAGGCTGTAGAAATTCCTGAGGTTGTAAATCAAGAGATTTTTGGAACTGTTAAGTTTAGTGTTTCTTTATCAGAAGGAGACTTGATAGACTTAAATGCTTTAATCTACGTTCCTCCTTTTGTTAACAAACCTGTTGCTATAAATGATGTGTTTACTGTAGATAATACAGGTAACTCTAATTTATTAGTGTTAAGCAATGACAATTTAGGAGTTCCTCCTACAAATATAATATACCTTATTCAGTCTAATATTACTACTGGTACATTGAGTATCGCTAGTGGAGGTCAAAGTATTACTTTTACTCCTAACGGTAATCTTGCTGATAATCAACAATTTACATATAGAATACAAGATAGTAACGCTAATGTTTCTCAGGCTTATGGTTTCTTAACTGTACAAGCTGAAGTTCCTGTTTTAGAAGCGGTTAACGATTCTGTATTATTATCTTCTACTACTGTTTCAAATATTTACCCAATGGGTAATGATAGTTTAGGTTTAGTACCTACAACTATAACAAGTATTAACACTAGTGGATTTACTTTAGGTACTGTAGCTATTGCTTCAGGAGGCGGAAGTTTAACATTCACTCCTAATGGAGTTGTATCTTCTACTGGTCAATCTATTACTTATACTATAACAGATAGTACAGGTGCTACTGATTCTGCTTTTGTACTTATAAAAACAAAAAGCTCTGTAGTTCCTGTTAGAAGTGTTACTTTTTCTAACGGAACATTTGTTACGGACACTGAAATTATAGAAGGTACTGTAGAGATTGTTGGAGATGACGCTTACTTTAGATGTTACGCTACATCTATTAAAGGCAGTTCTGTAAGTACTACTTTAAATATTGATGGAAATATAAGAAGTGTAAGCAGCGCTTCAGGAACTTTATATTCTACAGGATTTGTATTATCTCCAGGCACTTATGACTACTACTTAGAAGGAAATATGAATGCTCCTGGAGTAGGTGGTATAGAATATTCACAAGACGTATAAAATAAAAAAAATGGCAAATACATTATTAATTGAAAAACAAAATGGTGGATATTTTAAGTTCACTTTAAATGGAGATACATCTAACGCTATTACGTCAATTCAAAATGACTTATTAGCTGTTGGAAATGAGCTTCATTTTAAAACAGGAAATGGTGCTAACATCATCAAAGAACAATCTATATATCCTGCCGATGTAACAATTGTAGCTGCTGGTACTTTTACCTTTACTACTGTTGCAGGTGTATGGAATAAATTGATTGACGTAGGTTACTTTGATTGGTTAGGTGGTGGCGTAGGCGGTGTTGATAGATTTGATGAATTATTAGATACTTTTCAGTATACTGGCAATGCAGGTAAAGCTGTTATCGTAGATAATTCTGAATTGAAATTAGTACCGATTACTTTGTATAATAAGAGATTATTTACAGAGTTAGAAGATACACCAAGTTCATTAGTGCCTGATAAAATGGTAGTAGTGAATCCTGCTGGAACAGCTCTTATCTTAAAAGACCAACCTGAACCGCCTGAGGATTTCTTAAACTCAGTTGGTTATTTCGATTATAATGATTTAGCTACTCAAACTACACCACTTACTGTTGTTGCAAACGTTCCAAAGAAACTAACAAACGACACTGAGGGTTTAAATACAAGTACAGACCAAAACCCTTATGGTGTTTCTTATGTATGGGACTATACTACTAATCAATTTAACTTTACTGAATTAGAGGTTGGAGATACTATTGACGTGCGTATTCACGTTCAAGTAACCACTACTAGTTCAAATCAAAAAGTAAGTATGAGTGCTAAGTTCGGTATTGGTTCGGTATCTGAATTTACAAACTCTATTTATGAGAATATGTTTAAGTCGGCTGGTACTCATGAAGTAAGTTTTGTAGCTCCATTTTATATGGGTTCTACTTACATTACTGATTACCCTGCTGAATTATACTTAACTTCTGATGCTACTGCTACTGTAAAAGTAGATGGATGGTATGTTAGAATACTTAGAAAAAATATAAATATAATTACAGTTGATTATCAAGTTCCTGATGCTACAGGTAGTGTTAAAGGTATTGTTCGTTTAGCAGGAGACTTGAGTGGAACTGCTAATAATCCTACAGTTCCTGAGTTAGCTAATAAAGTACCTACTTCAAGAACTGTATCAACTACATCTCCATTATTAGGAGGTGGGGCTTTGAGTAGTAACTTAACGCTTAGCATTCAACAAGCTAACTCTGTTGATTCAGGTTATTTAAGTAATGTTGATTGGAGCACATTTAACAATAAGCAAGGGGCTTTAAACGGTACAGGGTTTGTTAAAATAAGCGGTACAACAATTAGTTATGATAACTCGACTTACGCTTTAGATAGTGTTGTAGTTAAACTAACTGGAGACCAATCAATTAGCGGTTTAAAAACTTTTACAGGCGCTGCTAAATTTGATTCTAATATCAATTTAAGTAAAACAGGAACATTTAGCGTTCCTTCTTTATATAATACAATTGGTGCTTACAATACAGAATTTAAATTTGGAATTGATAGTTCAAGAATTGCTATAGTAGATTTAGCAAACTTAACTGCGCCAAGAATTTATAACTATCCTGACAAAGATGGTATCTTTGCAATGACTTCTGATTTACATAGTGCAGTAACTATTGGAACTGCTAATGGTTTAAGTTTATTAGGTCAAGAATTATCTTTAGGTTTATCAAGTGCTTCTACAAATGGAGCATTAAGTTCTACAGATTGGAATACATTTAACAATAAACAAGGGGCTTTAAACGGGACTGGATTTGTGAAAGTTGTAGGAACTACAGTGTCTTATGATAATAGTACATATACACCTACTTCAAGAACGCTAACTATCAATGGAACTTCTTATGATTTAAGTGCTAATAGAAGTTGGACAATACCTACTCACGATGCGGTTACAATTGGTACTGCAAATGGTTTATCTTTATCAGGTCAAGCATTATCTTTAGCATTAGCAAGTGCTTCTGCTAATGGGGCATTAAGCTCTACAGATTGGACTACATTTAATTCTAAAATAGGCGGTTCAGGAACATTAAACTACATTCCTAAATTTACTGCAAGTGGTACTATTGGCAATAGTAATATCCTTGATAATGGAGCTTATGTAGATATTTTAACAGGGGCATTTATAGCAGGTAATTTAAATGTAAAAGGAGTAGTTTCAAGTGGAGTTCCTGCTGATACTTTATCTATATTATCGGGTTCCGGTGCTATATTTGTTAAAAATTCAGCAAGTAATACTGCCTACGCTTTTCAATTAAACACAAGTAGTGGTTTAGACCTTTGGAGTACAAATTCAGGTGGTACTTCTACTCGTAGATTAACTCTTGACTCTTCGGGAAATTTAGGAATAGGAACAACGTCGCCAAGTGCAAAATTAGACGTTACAGATACAAGTGCAGGAAATATTGTAAATAATATTACAGTTCAAAATGCAAGTAATACAACTTCTACTGAAGCGGGAATATTTTTCGCCCCTTCAACCGCAACAGGTAATATAAGAGGTGCAAGAATAACAGGTATTCAAGAAGATGGAAATAACGCTATTGGTTTAAAATTTTATACAGGTTTAGGGGCTACTATTTCTGAAAAAATGCGTATCACTTCAGGTGGTAACGTAGGAATAGGAACAACATCGCCTTATACTAAATTAGAAATGGTAGCACCCGCTACTAATTGGGAAAATTCTCCTTCTATTATTTTTACAGATAATACAGGAACGGCTGATTCAAGAAGGTGGTTAATTGGAAATGTAGCTACTAATTATGGTTCATTAAATTTTGCAGTATCTTCAACAAATTCAGATGCACCTACAAATCCAAAAATGACTATAACAAAGTCAGGCAACGTAGGTATCGGAACAACCTCGCCCAATAGATTATTGACAGTTTCAGGAACTCAAGGTTTAATGTCTTTTAATGCTACAAGTTATAGAAATACAACAATAGGTTCAGATTCAATTGGAAACTTTATTGTTTATGACGATACTGCTTCTTCTTATAGAATGGTTATAAATAGTTCAGGCAACGTAGGTATTGGAACAACAAGTCCGACTTCAAGATTTACTGTAAATGTAGGAACGGGAGAAATGGAGGGTTTAAATTTAAGAGATTCTTCAATTGCTACTGCTGCTTTTGTTTATAGTTCTGTAACAGGTGAAAATAGAATTGGTGGTGTAGCTTCTTATGCTTTTCCTACTTTTTATAGTGGAGGTTCAGAACGTATGCGTATCACTTCAGGTGGAGCACTTTGCGTAGGAACTACAACTTCATCTTTTGTTTCAAGTGGTAGAGGAGTAATTTCTGTGGGAGGAACAAGTCAAGGTATTTATTCTTTTGAAATTGGCGGTGTTGGAAAAGGATATATTTACCACGAAGGAACAAATATTTATTTAAATAATAATGTAACAAGCGGAAATATATATGTTACTGCAAATACTAATGGAGTATATTTGGCAGCTAATGGTATTGCTTGGATTGCTAATTCAGACGAAAGATTAAAAACAGATTTAGTTCCTATTAATGATGCCTTAAATAAAGTATGTTCTTTACGTTCTGTAATAGGTAGATACAAAACAGATGATGAATATATAAAAAGACCATTTTTAATTGCTCAAGACGTATTAAAGGTTTTACCCGAAGCAGTAGTTGAAGATGAAAAAACAGGTAATTTAGGAGTTAGTTATACCGAAATAATACCATTATTAGTAGCTTCAATAAAAGAACTAAAAGCAGAAATAGAAATTTTAAAAAACAAATAATATGATAAATTTTAATTGGGTAACAAACCCATTAGATTGCGTGATTGACGAAGATGGTTTAACAAACGTAGTTCAAACAGTACATTGGAGATTAATTGGAACAGACGAAAATGGAGTGTCGAGTGATGTTTACGGAGCACAAAGTTTTCCAACACCTGAAGCCGAAGGATATATTCCTTTTGAAGAATTAACACAAGAAATTATTATTGGTTGGTTGGATTCAGTATTAGATGTACCTGCATTAGAAAAACAAATTGAAGATGCAATTTACTTGATTAATAACCCAATTATGGTGCAATTAAGTTTACCAAGTAACGAATAATTTTGATTTACATTGAGAGATTGTTTTACAATCTTTCAATAAAAATTTAGCTAACATTGAGAGATTGTTTTACAATCTTTCAATAAAAATTAGTACATTTGTACTTTATAACCAATTTAAAACAAATATTATGAAATTAGATTTGAACTTTGAATTAAAAGATTTAGAAGGAAAAGAGATTAAAAATGCTAACGCAGGTAAGTTATTATCTAACACCTTAATCTCTGAAACAAAAGGAGACGCTTTAAAATACTGGGATTGGGCGAATAAGTTGTATAATGGTAAATCATTAGAAATTGACTTGTCTGACGCAGAGGTTTTAAAGAATTTTATAAAACAACACGAAGGATTTACTGTGCTTTTTAAAGCTCAAGTACTTCCGTTATTTAAGTAATACGTTAACATAATAGGGTGTATTTATTTACACCCTTATTTTAATTTATAATGAAAAGTTTAGATATAATAATAAATCGATGGATAAGTAGAAAACTTTTTGTTTTCATTATAGGCTGTGCTGGATTATTTTTAGGTAATTTAGAATCATCTGATTGGGTTATTATAGCTACTGCTTATATCAGTATCCAAGGAGTTACAGACATTGTTGAGAGATTATCCGTTAAAAAAAATGAGTAACTTAGAAATAGAAAGATTGGATAGACTCGAGAGAAAGCAGCAAGAATTTGCTGAAGACTTAGCTATTGTCGGTAAAAATATTCACGACATAAAAAATGCTATCGTTGGTAATGAACTAAACAATAACCACGGTATGCTCTACAAAATAAACGAAATAGAGGATAGAGTAGAAGACCTTGAAGTCTTTAAGAATGAAGTCTCTGTTTATGTTAAACAATTTAAAGTGGTAATGCTTATTATCTTAGGTTCTTTAGGAACTATATTGGTAAAAATATTCTCAAAGTAATGAAACTAACTGATAAAGGTTATGATTTAATTAAAGAATTTGAAGGATTTAGCGCCAAACCATATAACTGTTCTGCTAATGTACCTACCATCGGATTTGGTAATACGTACTATCCTAATGGTACAAAAGTAAAGCTAACAGATAAACCAATCACAAAGGAATACGCTAACGAGATATTTAAAATAGTGGCTGATAAGTTTTCGGCTAACGTTCTTAAACTTGTTAAATCAAATATAACTACCAATCAACTCAATGCCTTAACCGCATTTGCGTACAACGTAGGGTTAGCTAATCTTAGTAAATCCACACTACTTAAACTGGTTAACAACAATCCAAATAATGCCGCTATCGCTAAAGAGTTTTTACGTTGGAATAAGGCAGGCGGCAAAGCACTTAATGGACTTACTAGACGTAGAATAGCTGAATCAGCACTATACTTTACAAAATGAGATACTTACTACTTTTGCTATTAATCACTTCTTGCGCATCACGTAAAGTTGCTGTTGTAAAAGAAGAGAGTAAAATTACAATAGACTCTATTACTATTGTAAAAACAGACTCTGTATCTACAACAAATAATAATATTAAGACAGCTGAATCGTTAGAGGAGTTCGAGATATGCCCTATCTCCGACTCTATTCCTATGATTATTAATGGTATTTCTTACAAAAATGCTGTGATACGTTATAAGAAAAGTAACAAGACTTCTATAGATACTTCTAACAAAATAGTTAGTAAAAATACTACAAAAAGTGTTAGGCTTAAAAAAAATCAGACTAATAAGCTGAAAAATAAGGTTGTAGATAAAAAAATTAATTATCTTTGGTTATTGCTTATACCAATTGGTATGGTAATTTACAGAGAAATAAAACGAATATTATGGCTGTAAAACAAACAAGTACCGAGAAAAAAAGTAAAGTAAAAGTACGTAGACCTAGCATCCACTCTAAGTCGAAAAGCTCTAAACTTAAAACTAGCAAGAACTATAAAAAACCCTATGCTGGTGGGGGTAGATAACCTATGAGATACAGAATTAACAGAAACATCGCATTGCAATTGGGTTTAACACCAAACAAATCTAATCGCTACAGAATTGACCCTGAAACAGAAAAGAAGTACTTGGAGCTTATCCAAGACTCAACAACTGATTCTAACAATTACACAACCAAAGGACATTTCACCGCTGTCGCTGACGATGGCAGTTTAATGGATATTGAAGAGTATTGTGAACATTACGGATTGGATTATAGTAAGATTAGAAGTTGGAAGTTAATTACTCACACTGCTATTCCGTTCTATAACGTAGTATTTTATGAGAACTTTAAAGAGACTCAAGACACTTTTAGAGAAGACCTTATTAAAGACTTACGACAATACTCTCCAAACTTCCCTAAATTAGAACGAGTAGAGAATAACGACAGTTACCTGTTGGTTATAGACCCTGCTGATATTCATATCGGTAAATTAGCTTCGGCTTTTGAAACAGGAGAGACTTATAACAACCAAGTCGCAGTTCAGCGAGTACTTAGTGGAGTTCGTGGAATACTAGAGAAAGTATCATCATTTAAGATTGATAAGATATTATTTATCGGTGGTAATGATATTTTACATATCGATAATCCTAAGCGAACTACTACCAGTGGAACACCTCAAGATACAGATGGAATGTGGCACTCTAACTTCTTAATAGCTAAGAAGTTATATGTAGATGTTTTGGAGATACTTTTGTCTGTAGCAGATGTGCATTTTACATTCAATCCAAGTAATCACGACTATATGAATGGGTTCTTTTTAGCGCAAGTTATCGAAGCCTACTTCAAGAATTGTGAGAATATTACATTTGATTGCTCAATCGCTCATCGTAAAGGATTTAAGTACCACAACAATTTAATTGGTACTACTCACGGAGACGGAGCGAAGCAAGACTTGCTACCTCTGTTGATGGCTCAGGAATTTCCAATTGAATGGAGTCAAACAAAACACAGATACATTTATACGCACCACGTGCATCATAAAACATCTAAAGATTATATCGGAATTACTGTAGAGAGTCTTAGAAGTCCAAGCGGAACTGATAGTTGGCATAGCAGAAATGGTTACCAACACGCTGCAAAAGCAGTAGAAGCGTTCTTACATTGTAAGAATCACGGACAAATCGCCCGAATTTCCCACCTCTTTATTGGAATAATATCAATAATGCTTTGGTAAATATTTAAAGAAAAAAAACAACACGAGTGTTGTTTAATTTATTATCTTTGAATGTTTCATAAGTTTTTTCTGGTTCTTTCTGATTGACCCCTATTCGTAGGGGTCTCTCTATTTTAAGACCACTGACGTTTAGACTCAATCAATTCCATGTAAGACTTTTTAATAGCAATTGCCTCGTCTAGTCTTTCCTTAATCAAATCTATCATAGCTTCATCTCTTTCAACGATAATTGTATGATGATATACTTTGTCATCTAACTCTAAATAATTGAAGAAATAGGCTTTATTTCGACCCGTAGCTAACATCTGCATCTGCATTTGAGCAATATATACCTTATCGATGTTCTCTTCTGCTACTAATCGGAAGAATTTCTTTCCTTTAGGGCATTTTATCTCCAAATTTCCATCGTCATCAACGAGTCCATCAGGAGATGCTCCTGCGTGTTCTCCGTAAGCAAAGAAGCTACAGTTCTGTACTTTAAGATTTGGATGTACCTCAACAAACTTAGCGAATGCTTTTGGCTCTAAATCAATACCACGTTGCATATCCTTAGATGTAAATCCTTCTTCTACTTCTCCAAATAATTGCTCAATTGCTCTTTCCACAGCATACGTCTCTCCTGTTAGCCCTAATCCTTTTATACCTAATAAATCAATAATCTTACTGGCGGTAAATTTGCCGTAGCGTTCCTTGTACCATTGTGACTCCCTTTGAAGTGTCGTACTAGGTTTTGGTGTAAATGTGTCATAAACTACTTCTCTCCTCATAACTTTTAATTTCTTGTTTAATAATATCTCTAATAACTGGTTCTTTTATTGAATCGGAGAAGTTTTTTATATGCTCAATTACTCTCCTTAGTTCGTTTACTTGTTGGGCTAAATTATGTACTCTAGCTTCCAATCTTCTTTCTTCGTTACTCATTGCAAAATTGTTTATAGACTACAAATTAACACATTATAGATTTAATTACAAAATATTCACGTTATTTATAATGAGTATAAATAGTCAATAACTATTGCACAGGTAAAATATTATCTATTACTTTGTCCTATGAAAAATGCAGAAATAAGTCAAATACTACAGTACTGCGGAATTAAGGAGCATCGTCTGTGGGATTTACCTCGACCTAAATGGACTGAGGATGATTTTAATGAATTGAAACAAATATTATGGAACAAAGAATCAGAGAGATTATCGCAAAAGAAACAGGACTTGATATAAGAGACAAGTGTAGGCGAGAAGAATATGTGGAACTACGAGCATTATACTACACAATACTAAAACAACTTGGTTACAGTTATTGTAGAATCGCACGAACAGTTGGTAAACAACACGGAACAGTAATCCACGGACTTAATTATTACAAGAATATCAATTCAATCCAAATAAATAAACTAGAACAATTAATTATTAAAGAACTATTATGAAACAGTATGTATGTATTAAAGACTATGTTACTTCCGAAGGACAAGTAGCGTTTAAAAAAGGTAAGATTTACGACCTTACCACTAACGGAATGTTATACTCTGAACTTATTGGAGTTAAGTATTACTTGACTGAGCAATTTAAGAAAGGTAATTTTAAGAAACATAAACCAGTTAAGTCATTTGGCGGAAAAGGTTTGTTTGATTCTTCCGATTGTATTCCAAATAGTTATGGTATATGGACTGGTAGAACTATAACTAAAGATGTAGTTGATAGAATTAACGGGACTTGGGTTCAAGACAATACAATACTTAAAGCAGAAGGTAAAGAAGTGATGAGATTAGACGCTAACGGAAATATTGTAGACCCAGTTGTTCAAGCAGTTGTTAAGAAGTTCCAAGACAGGTCTAGAGTTGGTATTGAAAAATACGGTACTACATTGGCTGGTAACGATAGTCTTACTACGCTGCAATGGATAGATGAAGCTCAAGCCGAAGCTATGGATTTCTGTTTATATTTAGAACGTTTAAAAAAACAATTTTAATTATGCCAGATATAACAATGTGTAAACCAATACACTGCACTCTGAAACATACGTGTTACAGATATACAGCAGAGCCAACTCCTATGTGGCAATCTTATTTTTTAAATGAACCATATAAAGACAGAGATTGTGTTTATTATCTAAAGCAAAGATTTTAATTATGTTAAGACCATTTGACGAGTTATTTACTATCGGGATGATAGCTAAAATAACAGAACTTAGTTATACTACAGTTAAGGCTAGAATAAGAGATTTGGAGATTTTACCAGTCGGAATGAATGGAAGTGTAAAATATTACCACCATTCAGCTATAGAGTTTGTTCGTGAATTTGACATAAACTTTAAATATTTAATTTTTGAATCCAAAATGAATAATGAGCAATAAAAAACAAACAGCAGTAGAATGGTTAGTAAATAAATTAAATAATGATTTTGAAAATAATGATTTTTTAATTAGTTATTCAAATGAAATTAGCCAAGCAAAAGAATTAGAAAAGCAACAGATTATTGATGCTTGGAATGATGGTAGGTATGAAAATACTGGGTATGGAGATTCAGAGACACATTACAACGAAACATTTAAAAAATGATACAAAAATTTGAGCAACAATTCGGATATATACTATCTGATAACAATAGATTACCACATACAGCTACAATTAAGAAATATTTTATAGAGCGTATGTTAGAGGAAGGACATTCAAAAATATCAGTAGCTGAATATTTTGGTATTAAAAAAAATACAATAAATAAGATAATTAAGACTGAGAGATGTGAACATTACTTACGTATCGCAGAACTAATAAGCTCAGAAGATATTGACACATTTAACGCTGAATATCCTTATGAGAAGCCTGAGAAGATTGAAATAGAAAAGACAGCTACTCGATTCTCATTATTTGATACAATAGCTATACTTAGAAAAGAACCTAAGTGTAAATTATGGAATAAGAGTTTTAATACGTTTACTAATAAAGATTGGCTAAAAATAAATAAACTATATGGAATTTAAAGGAACAAAAGGCGAGTGGAAAATTGAATTAACAAATGATTACTACGAAGATTGTATAATTAATCATATTCCTAATATCGGTATATTATTTGATGAAAATTCAGACATTGAATCAGAAGAAATAGATGCTAATTTATTACTAATATCAAAAGCACCTGAATTATTGGAAATGTTAAAAAGATTAATTCAACCCGATTTAGATATATCAGATTTAATTGAAGCAGAAAATTTAATAAAAGAAGCAACAGAAATATGAAATTTAGAGTAAAACAAATAAGCGAAACAGAGTTTTTAGCTGAGTATAAAAAAAGTTTTCTATTTCTTAATTGGGAATATATAGATAGAAAATTTAATTATACTTGGGGGACTTCGGTACAAAATTCAATACATTCTTCTTTAGAAGAGTCAAAAGAAAGTATAGAAAGATATAGTAATTATTTAAAAAACATAAAACAATACCCTAAATATTGGAAAATAAAATTATGAAACAAAGTCCCTTACAGCGCATAATTAAAGTTATGAATTACTACTACAGACAAGGCGCTAATAAAGAATCTGTAAATAAAGTCTACAAAAATATATTAAAAAAGAAATATGGAAATCTGGAAAAAAGTAATAGGATATGATTATGAATACGAGATAAGTAGTCTTGGTAATTTCAGATGTATGAATCCATTTCATAAAAGTAATTACGGAGTTAATTATAAACAAAGTAAGGATGTTAAAGGGTATTTAAGAGTCGGGTTAGTTTTAAACGGAAAGACTAAAAATATTAAAACGCATAGATTAGTAGCTAAATACTTTTTAAAAGATTATGAAGATAAATTAACAGTAAATCATATAGATTTTATAAAGACTAACAATAATGTATCAAATCTAGAAATGATGACAATGGCTGAGAATATACTTCATTATCAATGTGGAGTTATATCAAAAAAGTCCTCATCAAAGTATGTCGGTATTGGATACCATTCAGGCATAAATAAATGGACATCTAGAGTCACATTTAAAAATAAAAGATATAGCCTAGGAACTTATGATACAGAAAATGAAGCCATAAAAGCGTATGAAGAATTTAATAAAAATCCTAGTAAATTTAAAATAGGTAAAGGAATATCAAATATAGGTAAATCAAAATATTCAAAAGAAGATAATGAAAGAGCGATAGAATTATCATATAAAATAGGAATAAGAAAAGCAGGGATAGAAACAGGTATGGGTTCTACTAGAATATCAACTTTAAGAAAGAAATTATGCAATTTAAAGAATTAAAAAAATTAGTTATAGAATGGGCAAAAGATAAAGAAATTTTATCAAAAGGAAGTAAAATGTCACAAGCCTTAAAAACATTAGAAGAGGTAGGAGAGTTAATTAACTCAATACATAAAGATGATAAAATAGGAGTAGAGGATGATTTAGGAGATATTTTAGTTACCATTATAATCCAAGCAGAAATGCAAGGTTTAAGCCTTGAAGATTGCCTACTTAGTGCCTACAATGTAATTACAAAAAGGCAGGGGGTTATGGTCGATGGAAAATTTGTGAAGGAATGAAGACAGAAGTAATAATAAACGGAACAGATAGATATAATTCTTTTAATGATAAAGATACTGGTTATATTGACGGTTATGTTAAAGGAGGTGATGATAGACCTTACGCAGTAGTTGTATTAGATAAAGATGATTCGGTAGTTATGGTTGAAATATATCGTTTAAGAAAGATAGGATTTCTTAAGGAATAATTTTTACATAAAGTTTTTAATTATAAATTAAAAAAAATTTGGTAGTTTAAAATAAAGTATTACTTTTACCACATCATAATAACAGAGGTAAGGATTGAGCCTCTTCATTTCAATCCATAAATATATTATATTATGAGTTCAAACAGAGCTAAAGCGTTTCAAGCGCCATTGAGCAACCCAGCAAAAAGATTTCTAGAATGGAAATCAAATGACAAATGTTTTTCTTTTTACGATAAAGAAAAGAAAGAAAATGTCTTAGTAGAATTACCCTTTAAATTTTTAGTGTTAGACCAATTACACACCGTAAGCGGATGGAACGATGCAACATCAAGCGGTATCTTTTCTAACGAAGTTAAGTTTATCTCTAAGCAAGTAATGACTGTTAAGCCATTCAAAGGCAACGAGATTGCTAAAGGATTGTATGCTGACATTAAAGAGAAGGTAAAGAACGCTGGAGGACATTATGTTAAGTCTATCTACATTATGTTAGAAGATGGAACGTTAGCTAATATCCAATTAAAAGGGTCTGCTGTTCAGCAGTGGGGAGAATTTACCAATAAAAGTTTATCTAGACTACCTGAGGAATGGGTTGTAGTAGACAAAGCTATAGATGGTAAAAAAGGTGCTGTTAAGTACACAACTCCAGGATTTACATTTGGAGGCTCTCTAAGTGATAAAGAAGCTGCACAAGCTGACTTAGTATTCGATGAGTTAGAAACGTACTTAAAAGCGTATCTAATTAAAGAAGAAGCGCCAGTTGAAGTAGAAGACTTAGACACAGACGATTTAGACTTTATCTAAACCAACAACAACACAACTTATCAAACCCTCTATAAATAGGGGGTTTTTTAATATACGTGACAATTTATTGTTACGTAAACTACCATTGCGTCAATATGACACAGTACACGTTTCGTTGAAAAAAGTCGTTTTTTAGGGACACCCCCCCTTGAAAATACAAAATCAATAGGGGTGTCCCTCAAAAAGACAAACCAATGTAGTAAATGTGTTCTATTTAGATAGATTATAAATAAAAAAAGGGTATTGTGTATTATAATTGGTATTTATATATTTGCTGAGTTGATAAGATATAATCTTATCAAGAGAGTTAATTAATTAATAAATAAAAAAGGTATGCTAACAGAAAATGTTCTAATTGTTGGAACTGACTACAAAAAGTTTTATGATAAAGCTAAAGAAATTACAGATGGTCTATTTGTAGTTTGGTATGAAAAGCTCTATTTTAATGAGAAGACAAAGTTTACTAAATGTAGACTAGAAACACAGGTCATTATACTCAAGCGATTAAGAAGTAGAAATGACATAGTAAGGTGGTTTAAACTATCACGGTATGGTATAATAGTGGAGAGGAAGCACGGACTAATGTACCCAATATATCCTAAGATGATATTTAACTGTCCTCCTAACCTATTTAGATTATTACCCCACAATATAAAAGTAAGATGTAAAGTATACGAACTATGAAAGCAAGATTTAGAGTAGATAGCTATTCTGTAGACAAATTACATACTGTACTTGCGGTGTATAATTGGTCAGATATAAACACTGTTGTAAATGTACCGCAAGTAAAATGTAAGGAAAAAGATAAATTATTCCCTTTAGTTTGGTATTGGAAATTAAAAAATAAAAAATTATGAAAATAAAATTAAAATCTCCTTTAGACTTTTTAGCTGAAGCCTCAGAAATAAATAAAGAATCTACAGTTTTTAGAATGGCTAAAATAATGGAAAAAGAAAGAATAAGTGATGCTTTAAAAGCTGGTGTTAATATTGAACTTGGAATAAATGAATTTAAAGACCTTCATTTAACCTACAACCAAGCATTTGAAAAATATATAAAGGATAACTATGAAGATTAGCGTATTTAAAAATTTATTCAAGTCAAAAGACGTGCCTTACTCTATGGATTTAGAGAAAGTAATCGCACGTATTAGAGTTGGTAAATCAAAAGAGATAGTAGATAGAGTGCGTGGTGGAGATAAAGACGCTAAGAACGAACTGCCTTGTATATTATTTGCAGGAGAGTTTACTGAGCGTAACTCAAGCTCACTTGTTAAGCACTCAGGTTTAATGGTGGTGGACTTTGATAAGTACCCTACTGAAGAGGAAATGAATCAGCACTTAGATGAGCTAAAACAAAACACTCACTTTGTAGTTCTATTTATATCTCCAAGTGGTAAAGGTATCAAAGGAGTTGTAAAAATACCCGAAGCAGACAAACACTCTCACATTAAATACTTCAAGGCATTCAAACAAATGTTCTTTAAAGAGAACCAATACTTTGACAATGCCAACTGTAATGTAGACAGAGTATGTTATGAGTCTTATGACCCAAACATATATGTTAATATGGATGCTGAGATGTTTGATGCTGAGCTAATCGATGAAGGCTTTAAAGTATCAGAGAAAGTACCATTACTACCAATCAATGATGAGTCTTTAATAATCGATAGGATTATGAAGTTCAACTGGAAGAGAGGGTTTAATGACGGAGAGAGAAATGCTTATATCTTTGACTTAGCAGGAGCGTTCTGTGAATATGGTATCTCTGAATATACAGCAGAAGGATATATCCTTAACAATGTAGTTATCGGAGACTTCCCTGAGTCAGAGGCTATCACAGCTATCCGCTCGGCTTATCGTAAGCGTACTGCTAACAGTAAGTTCTTTGAAGACTACACTAAATTAGAGCGTATCAAGTCTGACCTAAAGATGGGTAAGAAGGCAGTCGTTGATAAGTATAGTATTTCGGAGGGTACTTACGATGAGATAAAGGAAGAAAGCGACCACAGCGTTTTTTGGTCTATAGACGAAAAGGGTAAGGTACTTATTAATTCGCTGAAATATAAGACCTTTTTAGAGCGTAATGGCTTTAAGAAATATTACCCTTGTGATGCTCAACACTCTAACTTAGTGTATGTGTTTGAGAATAGAGTTATTGATACATCTAAGGAGCGTATCAAAGACTTCGTGCTTGATTATTTACTTACTCGTGGAGAGATTGAAGTTTGGAACTACTGCGTTAAGTACCACAACTTATTTAGTGAAGAGTTCTTAATTATGTTAGATACAATTGAGCTTATGATGCTCAAAGACACCAAAGACAAATCATTTATCGCTTATAAAAATGGAGTGCTTGTAGTAACCAAAGATACAGCTGAATTAGTTGAGTACATCGAAGTTGGTGGGTATGTTTGGGAGCGACAGATAATCAATAGAGACTTTATTAAGTTAGATAATAACGATAATGACTATAAGAAGTTTGTCTTTAACATCGCTAACCAAGAGCCTTTATCGTTTGAGTCTGTAACAGGTTACTTATTATCTAACTATAAGAATAAGTCTAAGAACAGAGCTATTATCTTAAATGATGAGACTATCTCTGACAACCCTGAGGGTGGTACTGGTAAAGGTCTTTGGATTCAAGGGGTATCACAAATCAGAAACACCACTATCTTAGATGGTAAGTCTTTGGCAAATGAGAAGTTTGACTATCAGACCGTATCTACAGAGACCCAAATATTAGTATTTGATGACGTGGTACGTAACTTTAACTTTGAGTCTAAGTTTAGTTTGGTTACAGAAGGAATTACTTTAGAGCGTAAGAACAAAGACGCTATTAAGTTGTCTGTAGAAGACTCGCCACGTATGGTAATCTCTACTAACTATGCTATCAAAGGAGAAGGTAACTCTCACGATAGACGTAGGTTTGAAGTAGAGTTTGCTCAGTACTATGGCAAGAAATTAACACCCGAAGATGAGTTTGGTAGACAATTGTTCGCTGACTGGGATGCAGAAGAGTTTACTCGTTTTGATAACTATATGGTTCATTGCTTACAGACCTATTTAAAGTTAGGACTTGTACCACAGAACGCTAAGAATATTAAACTTCGTAAGTTTATCGCTGAGACCTCTATGGAGTTCAAAGAATGGATAGATGATAGAGATAACGTAGCTCTTAACTGTAGATTAGATAAGCAAGTATACTACGATATGTTTACTAATGAGTACCAAGACTTTAAGAAGTGGTTGACTCGTAAGAAGTTTAACATTTGGATGCAGAAGTACTGCTCATTTATGGACTACAAATATGTAGATGGTATCTCTAACGGAAGTAGATGGTTTATATTAAATACAGAAGATAAAACACCAGTAGTAGATGAAGACGATTTTTAAGATGGTAGAGATAATTGAGATACTAAGAAAAGATAATGACTCTTACTTATGGAACTTATCAAAACCTAAATGGGAGGCTATAGATTATTATAATCTTAACCAAATTAAATACGGTAAGCCTTATCATAACAAACGTAAGATTCACGATTATGTAGAGTTATCAGATAAGAGCGCTAGGATGCAGAGAGAGCAACAGCATAGAATGAAACCAGTAAGGAGAAAGTCTGATGGTAAGATATTTAGCGGTATCATTCAATTATGCAGAGAAACAGGTGCTAATCGTTCATCGCTATCACTTGCTCTGAATGGCAAACCAAAAGCACCACAGAAGTATATAGATGAGTATGAATTTGTAAATGATTAATTATGATAATAACATTTCCTAAGAAAATAGAAATTTTATCGTACACATTTAAGGTTGTACAGGATAAATCACACGCTGGAGGTAGTTTCTCGTTTGCTAATAGTGAAATAATTATAGGTACTAAATGTTTAGATAAAGACCCAAACTATACATTTAACGTGATATGCCACGAATTGATGGAGATTATACACGTATCCTTGTCGACACGTTATGATGATGCATCTGTAGCAGGTAATTATAAATTCTTTCAAGACCATAAAGAATTTCAGAATGGTATTAATTTATTTGCAGTAGCAATTCAAAAGTTTATTAAATGAAACATTTAAAGAATTATGAAAATAGATAAATACGGTTATACATCAAAAAAGTTTTTAGGATTTGTATTTGCAATTGACTTTAATAGACCTCAAGTAATTAATTATAAAACATATTGTGTAATTGAAATAAAATTATTTTTTATCGGATTATGGATTATTGTAAAAGACAGATGATATGAAAGAACTAGAATCAACAAGAATGAAATTATGGTGTGATGTTTATGTAGCTTATGTTGGAGCTGCTAACGCAACAAAAAATGATGGAGCTTATATTTGGGCAGACAATGCGCTAAAAAGATTTGATGAAACATTTAAAGAAAGAGATGAAGAATATGACTCTTAGGCAATATCAAGTTAACATCGCTAACGAGGCTGTAGGTATATTAAAGGCTAAACATATTGTCTATATATCAGCGCAAGTTAGATTATAAAAAAATATCATTTGTTTATTTGTAATTAAATAAAATTTACTACATTTGTATTTGTAGAGTCGTCGCTACAATAACAATTTTAAATAAATTCCCACAATGATAAAGACGACGACCTTTTGATTTGTGGGTTTTTGCTTTTATGGAAATTTGGAAGAAAATTAAAGACTTTGATAACTATGAAATTTCAACTTACGGAAGGGTAAGAAGAAATGAATGTTGTATAGTTTATAGTAACGGTATTATTAGTAACTATAAAGAAAAATTATTGACTCAGGAATTAAATAGGATAAAATACCATAGAGTAACTCTTAGTCAAAATAATATTCAAAAAAGATTTCAAACACATAGGTTAGTAGCTGAATATTTTATACCTAACCCTGAAAATAAACCTTGCGTTAATCATATAGATGGTAATGGAATGAATAATAATGTATCTAATTTAGAATGGTGTACGTATTCAGAAAATGAACGTCATTCTTATGATGTGCTAGGAAAGATAAACGCAAATAGAAAGTTAACCGAGCTTCAGATAAAAGATATACTTGATAATTGTATAAAAGGAAATCCACGAAATGTTTCTATGTATCCAGGTAATGTTAAACATTTTGCAAGTAAATATAATGTAAGCGCTGGTACTATTAGAAATGTAATAAATAAAACTTATTATGTATAAATTACGTGATTATCAAAAAGATATTGCTACTAGAGCTGTAGTTATACTTAAAGAAAAAAATATAGTTTATCTAAGTTGTATGGTCAGAACTGGTAAGAGCTTAATGGCTCTTGAGACGGCTAAACTATATGGAGCTAATAAGGTATTGTTCTTAACTAAGAAAAAAGCTATTAGTTCTATTATTGGAGATTATAACGACTTTAATTACTCTAAACATTTCTCTATAGAGGTAATTAATGACGAATCAATGCACAAGTTATTAGGAGATTACGACTTAGTTATCCACGATGAGCATCATAGGTTCGGAGCATTCCCTAAGCCTGGAGCTGGTACTAAACTATTTAAAAAGATGTTTGGAGCTAAGCCAATGATATTCCTTAGTGGTACAATGACGCCTGAGTCGTATAGTCAAATATACCATCAGTTTTGGGTGTCAGGCTACTCTCCTTTCAAGCAGTATGTTAACTTTTATAAGTGGGCGAATGATTACGTTAATGTAAAGTTAAAAAACTTAGGGTATGCCAAGGTTAATGACTACAGCGATGCGAAGTATAACTTAATTTACCCAATCATCAAGCCTTACATCATTACATTCACTCAAGAACAGAGCGGGTTCACTACTCAAGTTATTGAACACATCATCACAGTTGATATGCAACCTGTAACATATAATGTAATAAGTAGACTAAAGAGAGACCTAGTCGTAACTTCATTGGATGGTCGTGTTATTTTAGCCGACACCTCTGTTAAGTTACAGCAGAAGATACACCAACTCGGTAGCGGTACTATTAAGTTTGAAGACGGTAGCGCTAAGATTATTGACTACTCTAAGGCTAATGTAATCAAAGAGAAGTTCTCTGATTACAAAATAGGTATATTCTACAAATACAAGGAGGAGCTTACAATGCTTAAAGAAGTGTTTGGAGACAAATTAACCACTGAGTTGGACGAATTTAACCAAACTGATAAATGGATAGCTTATCAGTATTTAAGTGGCAGAGAGGGTATAAATTTAAGTAAGGCAGACTATTTAGTTATGTTCTCGATTGACTTCTCAGCTACGACCTATTTTCAAGCTCGTGATAGGATGACTACTAAAGATAGGTTAAAGAATGAGATATTTTGGTTACTAAGTACTAAGACACTTGACACCAAGATATACAAAGCAGTGATGAACAAAAGAAGTTATACTAATACATTATTTAAGAAAGATGTTAGAACAAGCACGACAAAAGAAAATAACGAACAAACTAACCGCAGACGGATGGCTAGTCGTTAAACTTATAAAGACCAATATAAATGGAATTCCTGATTTGGTAGCCTTTAAAGATGGTAATACCATGTTTATAGAAGTCAAACAGCCTACTGGAGTATTGTCAGAGATACAGAAGGTTCGTATCAAACAACTAAAAGAAAAAGGATTTACAGTTCATATTTGGACTGATTATGAAAAAAGTTTTATAGATGAACATTACTTAAACCCCAATAGCGATGAGATGTGGATTTAGAGAATACAAAGGAAAAATGATTCCACAGAACGTAACAATCTACAAAAGCAAGAGCGATAGAGAGTTTTATGTGTCAGGATTTAGCTACTTAGAAAATAAATACATAGTTAAATACATTGATACTGAGGAGTTTAAAGAAATTAGTTATGAAATAATAAAAAAATATTTGCAGGAGTAATTTTTTATTTATAAGTTTGTTCCGTAATCAAGCAGAGAGCTTAAATACGTTAATTAATTAATATTTCATTATGAAAACAACAATTGAGATTAAATCAATCTTTGGTAAAGTACTATTTACCTACGAAGCAGAAAATGCAACTATTAAGGATGCGGTAGAAGAAGCTGTTAAACAAAACATCTCCTTACATTCAGCCAATTTGTATTCAGCCAATTTGTATTCAGCCGACTTACGTTCAGCCAACTTGAGTTCAGCCAATTTGTATTCAGCCAATTTGTATTCAGCCGACTTACGTTCAGCCAACTTGAGTTCAGCCAATTTGTATT